>JAUYWV010176587.1:0-17690 GCA_032274565.1 Nematoplana nigrocapitula
TACTAGAGTTTCATCCTGACAACTCTTTTAAAACACATACGGTATGGGCACACATCCGCACGTTCGTTGTACGAACTGCGAATAACATTCCCCACGCCCCAAGGCGACATGATAAGGATTGGATGGTACATATTTATAAATATATCACCATATGGCAAAATGCTTTTGATCAAGCACATAGAAGATTACTGTCCGGAATTTTGAGATATATAAACATATTGAATATTGTGGTGGCCAGACTAGCCGCACAGCACATTGTTTCGCTTGCCCACCAATAAAATGCGGTAGGCCTCGTCAGCGCTGGACACCGGGATGTAACTCAGACCTTTGATAAAAGTCCTCTTGTTTCTGTCCAAATCCAGTTTCGATCGGCCGCCGCCACCAGCACCTCAATGAAGCAAGGACGAAAATGCAAAACGCGCTGAACAAAGTCCAGAGGTGGGCTGAGGAAAACCGGATAGAGATGAAGCCCTCAAAATCAGATTGCTGCGTTTTTTCAAAAGAATTTTTTTTCCACGTATTATAATGATTGATAACTAAAAAATGGTTATTAATAGTTTATTTCTATGATTACTATAAGACTTTCGTACAATTTTCGTTGATAAAACGAAATTGAAACAATGTATGACAAAAAATATCGTAAATAAATTAAAAAACAAAATAAAAAAATCTCGGCAAATATTTAAATGATTGACACCAAATTTGAGATGATTTTTTTGTAATGTCATAATGACGTGTAAACCGCCTTAGCCCCTAAAAATGTTTTTTTTTATATTTTTTATTAGATGCGGTAACAGACGATTCGATTCCATCAAAATATATTTTGCATGCATGCCTTAATGAAATTTTTTTTCGGGAAGAAATGACAGATTATCCCATCAATTTTCACCTGTCTGGTGGTGCCAGCATCATTGGTAAAATAACGGAAATAGCTATCAATTGTCAAATTGAAGTTATTCTCTGCAGCTAAATTTGTTTAATTATCGAGATTGTTGCCTAATCTCATTTATGTTCCCTTTTCTTATTAAACGACTTTCTTTGAGCTATTTTTAGCCCAATTTGTAAACATAATTAATCAAAATAACCTATTGTATGATAATAAAAAGAAAACTGAATTTATGTCATTAATAAAAAAAATTAAATTATGATAAAAATAATGTCCTTCTCATTTGAAATTTTGCTTCGTTCAAATATCTTTACTTTTTTAGTTGGTTTCATCAGAAGAAAATTGATATACTTGAAAAGCCAAAGTTGAAAATTCGTAGTATACTTTAAATGTACTATATTATTTGCTGGAGTTTTATCAAGTTTAATACAGTAATAAGACAAATTTACAATCTGAAACTAAAAACAAATTTTAAACTACCTAATTATTTTTATGCGGTAAGGAATAAGGAATAGGTTTACCAATTATAATTTCCGATCAAGAAAATAAATTCAAAAGCATAATAGGCTAATTAAGAGAAAAGGAAAGAAGCATAACAGACCACGAACACAATGCTTAACAATAGCTATTTTATGAAATTGAAAAATGTTTTTATATGCCTAGCATGAAAGTTTGAATTTTAAAATATACAGTATAATCATAATTCGAAGCAATAAGAGGACCAAGCTCAAGGTGAACATTTATTACCATATCTGATGTGACCTGTTTCGATTATGTAACATAATCATCTTCAGACATTTAAATTAAGTGAAAACACTGAAGCATATACTTGAAACTTTGAGCTTGGTTCTTCTCTTCTTACTTCGAATTAGTTATCCAAGTGTGTCTTCGTTATCTGATATAATTAATCAATACGTTCAGTCTAGATATGCATTACTTTCGCAACCGTTTCAAAATGGCAAAGCGAACGATTGATAACATCTTAAAGGACATAAATCCAGTGAAGACTCAACAAAGATACGAAGAAACTTGGAAGAAGTCTATATATATTACAATTCAACAGAAGAAAAAATATGCCCTAATGAGAGTCATTTCTTGCAGTCTTCTTACTATTTGCGGAGGAAACTATTCTACAAGTCAAGCACCCTGTGGAGTATCTTTTCAATGCTAAACTATAAGTTTCAAACCCTTTATGGGCGAAAACTTCAAATGTTTCACTGGGTTATAATGCTACTCAAATTGTGTTTTCTAAAAGTGAAATTACTCGTCTTTTAGATGAAGCGCCAGCTATTGATGGTGATTTTATTCAATTCAAAGCGGTGGTTATTTTGACTTGTAGCGGTTGATTACCATGCGCAGATCTTTTATTGTAGAGGATTTGGAGTATAACGAACAAAGTGGCTATTGGATAAAGTACGTGGTCAGCAAGAGTCGATGTGAACAGGGGTCGTATGCAGAGTCACAGATATTAGATTAGATCAGTCTAATCTAACTGTTTTTAGACTCACTGAATATAATCGATATGCAGAAACAAATTAGAGTGAAAAAATTAGATTAGATCGATCTAGAAAGTTAGACTGCTGAGGGCAGTCCAACTTTCATTAGAGTGAATGCTATTGGCTGACAGAGGGTCGTATAAGTTGATTGAAGTTGTTAAATATAATAGTGCTGTTGATAACTTATTATTATTATCATCTATGTCCTATGTTTCACGAACTTGTGAAATTTCCCGTTAATCAGACAAACACAACTCAACAGATTTTTGCCATCGCCAATATGCCTAATGTAGATAACTGTGCCGTTATTTTCTTTACGGTAGTTGTATCTCTCTACACGTGCGTTGTTTGTTATATACTGTAGGTATAATGACGTTAGAACGTATCAATGAAATGAAAAAATGGGTTTAGGATATCGAAGTTAAGAAGAAGAAGGAGAAGAACCAAGTTTAAAACAAATATTAAATGGCAAACGGTTTTGACATGTCAGACATTTATTTGCAAATCACCAACATTTCAGATAATTAACCTTGCACTCAAAGAGATGAGTTTTGATGGCTCCGGGTCTTCCTTGAGTTTAATGTGTGTGCTAAAAATAAGTTAGAACTGATGTATGCTGCTTAGGATGCCTTGTGGTTGTTATCCGGTTGGCAGTTGTAGCCAAGATAAAAAGCTCGTATTAAACTCTCATTTGAAAGGTAACGGTGCTTCATTTGTCTTAAATGATTTTGCTTATAAGTTTTTTTGCGAAGTATTTTTGATATCATTTTGTATACGTGTTCTATAGTATAGTATAGTGTTTTTTATTATGTCTTTTTTTCTTTGTAATGAATGTTGAATTGTTTTAATTAGTATTCTTATTATCAATGTTATTCTTAAAAGTCTCTTCTATAAGTTAGGTTCTCCTTCGTATTCTTAAATCTTTAATAAAGTCAGCCTTTCCAGTTTTCTGGAAATGTTCTCGTTGAAATCATATAAGTAGCATTTCATTTTTGTGTAAGTTTAATTATATTTTAAAACTCAGAAAAATTGTCAATGCTAAAAACATATAGGGAATACACTAAAGCGAAAAATAATCTACTTTCAACAAACAGAAAGTGTTCTGTTTAAAAAGTAATGTTACTTTTTACTATTTCCTTTTATAGCTGACAAACATGATACATCTTAAATTACATATAGTTTTAAATGTCTCCGTCTTTCAAGCTTTGTGTTCAGTTCATTTCATAAATGTAAATATAATGAGCTAAAATAATAACTTTACTAAAGTATAAATCAAACTCTCAATTTTAGAGATACCAAAGGTAACGTTTAATAATTATAAACAAAATCTTTCATTCTATTTAAAACAGGGAGATGTTGAACACTTGCATTATTGGCATATCCGACTATTTTTATATAAACAAATTACTATTCTATCAAACTCTGTAAGGTATCACCATCTCGTATGGCAGCCCATATCCGATTTCTGACTGTCAATATTGCGCCATTGAATTGAATATAGTATTAGACGGTTTGTATGGTAAAATATCAACAGATAGCCTAATTAATTCTAAAGCGACCGATACAATATTATATATATCAGCATCTTTAGAAAGGGATGCATGCGCTTAATTATTAATAGGGAAAAATCTTTGAAAAAATATCTTAATAAAGCTTTATCTTTTGGAATATCAAATAAATGTTGAAATAACTGTAATTTGCTGTTTTTTTATTTCACCACTTTCAGATGATTTTCAAACGATTATATGATATCAACTACAGTATTCTTTAGAGATTGTAGGGACATGTACAGTAAATGGTGGCAGAAGTTTCTAAATACTTAAAACTAAAACGTTAACATAACGAACTAAAACTTAAGATTGATAACGATACTTGATGTTATATATTTTGTATGGAAAAGGTTAGAAAAGAATAATAAAATCCTGATAAATACACGTTTTCTTTTTGACGAAATACGCATTTGGTTTTTGCGTTTCAAAACAGAAAGAATGTAAAGTAAAACTTTAAGGAGATCTGGAAATACTGAGTTTGTTCAACAGTTTCTCCAGCAACAAATTTCTAAGCAGCTAGTTGCTTCTTCCCATTTACCATCGCTCTCCATAGCCTTTCAAATTGTTCCAAACTGTTTTAATACACTTATTTATTTGGAAAGAATTTATAATATCATAAAGATGGTATCCGCATTTTTTGTATCTATAATATTAGCTCAGCGGAAGAGAAAAACAAAAAAAAATTGTTACGTAGAGATATGACGGAGTTGAAAAATATTTGTTTTGGTGTCACAAAAGTTATTACATCTGTTTTTCCCTCCAAAACAAGCAGATTTTATTTAGTCATTGCTGCAGAAACTTTAATAAATGAAAGTCTGATTCTTGAGAATGGAAAACGCGTGTGTTAACTCAGAATTAAGGCAAAGTAAATATCCCTTGTAATAAGAGTGCAGCTCAATTGATGTCTCCATTTCTATTTCAAAATTACAGTTTTTCTTTTTCAATAAAAAAAATCAAGGGAAATAAATCAGAAGTGCATTATTTCTTTTATATATAAAATCATCCGCGACCACTGCGAAATAAGACATACTGTATATTCGTATATATTTTATTACAACTTTGGGGAGAGCAGAGTAATATTCTGTAATATAGCCACATATAGCATTAACACAACTTTGGTAGTCACAAGTTTAACCACTTTAAACCATAGAAATATAATTTCCTTACACATAAAAATGACGTAAAGTTTTGCCAGACTCTAAAGGGTCTGTAACATACTTTTAAAACGGGACAAATGGCACCCATATTGTTGAAAATTAATCAAAACATAACGTATGTTGTGCCCACCTATTAAAAGAGTGAATACCAAAAGTTGCAGTTATCTACTACAGTACATTGATGGTCTAGGACCTAGGTTCTTAACCTAGGGTCCTGGTACACCCTGGGGGTACCAAACGCCGTCCCTTGGGGTACCAAACGCAGGTCTGGATTACCAACAATTTTGCTCTTTTCGTAGTATCAGTGACCAAATTCGAAGGTTTACTTTATATCTATCTACCACTTCTCCTGCCGCATTCTTGACCCTCGGCTCTGTTGGTAGATTACTGCCCTTTGTACATCGTTGGATGCTACTAACTACCGGCAGATGTCGTAAACAAGAAAACAACAATATGCCGCCGTATTATTTCCGCTGTTGCTGTTTGAACGCGTTCGTCTCTAGCGGCGTGAAACTGGGACTTCCGCTGGCGGACATTTTTTCTCTGTCCCTATGACGTCAGTAAAAATCTCGCAGATTACTGGGCAAGTCAATTAGAAAAGTTTCCAGTCTTGGCATGGCAGTGAAGGCAGCTGGAGTGCTGGTTGCATTCGCAACGACATACTTGTGTGAAACTGGGTTTGCGGCTCTATTCATACCAAGACGAAATTTCGAAATCGCCTTGCCGCCCAACACGACATGCGAGTTTCTCTCAGCAGTAAACTTCCTCGATTTGACAAGATCCTTGAACTCAAACAGCAGCAGCCAAGTCACTGAATGTCGTGTCAGAACCAAGAGTCTTGGTTCCTAAGGCAGTGAATCATGTTGTCAACATTTTATTTTTTATTTTTTGTTTTAGGCGAGCAAATCAAATGAAAGCTGTGTTTAAAAAGCCTGCTTTGTTCCCAGATACATACTTCTTGTGAATTTCCACAGGGGGTACCAGACACTTTGTTCGCCTTCAGGGGTTACCAGCAGTGAAAAAGGTTAAGAACCACTAGTCTAGGAGGAGATAGGGAACACACATTCAGGCAATTAATGGTTTCTAGCTCTACATTGTGCCCCATTATGAGAATAGCATTATCGATTCCTTCTTTGGCTACAACCAGCAAGTAGAGACAAGACGCCACGGGAAGCGTGTGACGTATAGGCAGTAGGAACAGAAAGACATGGACAATGTGCTGGCGAGCCATCTTCTTGTTGCCAAAAATAAAGATCCACTTTTAACACCTCCGTCTCCTGCAATAATACCTTAACACATCTTTCTTGAACATGCTGGGGTAAACTCTAAAAAATAACAGTCCTATGAAATCGCCTGCAAAAACATTGGAGCTATAATGCAGTTTGTACCCGTTCAAATTTACCACAATCGATTCGAGTGTTTTGATTGGTCAATCAATGGCAGAAAATTGATTTGAGGTACTATAAGTAAAACGTGGAGATATAAGATGATTTCGATGTTTATTCTAAGACTTTAATACAATTTTATTTGATAAAATGATTATATGACAAAATTTAAACAATTTATGAAACAAAATCGAAAATACCTCAGCAAATATTTGAATTGATTGACACCAAATTTGAGATTAAGTTGTTTTTAATGTCATAATGACGTGTACAAACAAGAAGCAACGGCTGAGGTCTGGTCGATTTGGAGGAAACCAACATGTGTACGTTACTTTTGAGACACCCTGCAGCTTAATTGGTCTTTCAGGGAATTTGTAAAATTCTCATGAATCATAACAGAATCATGTGATGAATACCAACAGTTCTTCCATGCCTTCTTTTGATCTGCATATACATCATTAAACTAGCCAAGCTCAACCGGAAATTCACCTCCCGCTGTCCATCACAACTAAATAACCGTCATTTAAAATCTCTTTTCGGTTGAACTACCCGAAATACATTCAAGATATCAAAGCGACGACCACCCACTTGGACACTGACGGTATTGTAAAACCACACAAACAGCGAGCGAATTCGCCTTGCGTTTACTTACCAATCAAGGCAGGAATTTGTATGTAAACGTTGTCAACCTGATACGCTTTGCCCATCCAAAGTTTCTAGCCAGCTTGTCGAGATCATATTTGCAGGCGTGGATCTAGATATTTCATTTTGGAGGAGGGGGTTGGTTTGAGGGGGCGCCAAATTCTGAAGGTTATAGGCATACTGTAGGTATAGGACATAAGCTATGTATTTCTATGTACAAGGTTGGAAGGGGTTCCTGAATATTGGGGGGAGGGATCGGACCCCCCGATCCCTCCCCCCTGGATCCGCCCCTGATTTGTCAGTCGGTATTTTATCATCAGAAATCGTTAAAAACGAATTTGAAACGTGTACAGGATGTTGCGCGTATATACAGAGAACCTGAACGATTAGTTACAGTATATTCATTCTGCCACAACCTGTGTCAGTGCTCAGATCGAGATGAGTTTCTATTGCACGCTCGAAAATATTTCCTGATGCATAAGCACAGTCTTTCCAATAATGTACATACAGTACATCAAATTACATGACATTATATACTATTAATCTAATTTTTGTTATTAAATAGTTGTCATAGCTACCATATAAAACAACTTGAATAATTGTTCTATATTAGGCTTATGTAACCGGAAGGCAAGTAAAGAAATTCATGTATTTTTTTGGGTCACAGTTAGGGAGATAGGCGGTTCAGAAGCTACAGTTACAACACGAATAACTGCCAGATGGCAAAATGGAATCATCAATGACAAGAGAATGCCGAAAATACTCAATCTTAGGGCTTGTACAAGGTTATAGTGAGACCTGTACTACTAAATAGAGCAGCAGGCTGGACACTGGGAAATAACTAAGAAAGCATATGATAGAATCATCAGCGATTGAGAATGTACATATGATTTAATTAAATAAGTGACGCTAAAGTATATACCAATAGCAAAGATATCAGGAGAGAGATGGCAGCAATAATAAGTAGCAACAAAGAGAAAGTACGAGAGATAAGGCTACGCTAGAATGAACATGTAGAGCGGATGGGTGATAGGAACCCAATCAAGATGTATATGAGCACCAAATTCGAAAGAGAAATGCCGAAAAGAAGATGGTTGGACAACATCAGGAAGGATGAGAAAGATCTGGGTATCACGCAAGACGAATATAGAATAGAAGTCTCTAGATGATTTCAACTAGGTCCTCCAACTGTGCTCGGTGGGAAAAGGAATAATAATAAGAAAAATAATATGCTATTTTTATATTCATTATTTAATGTTACATTAACGAAGTGAATTCCTAAACTCAAAAACATTTATTTGCCAATTAATTCAATGTGTCATCATTAATCTATTTTAAGTGTTTTGGGAAGGGAGAGGAACTCTTGGGGTCATAGTCGAAATAATTGGGAACGATAGTAGGAAATATAAAACATTGCCCCTCTATCGTTCAATATGGGAAAGTACACACCAAGAAGGAAATCCACACATAGCGGTGGGAGATACACTCAGGACAGGAGGAAATGTGGAGTCCACGGTATTCGGGTATTCGTGGACGGATCAGTAGAAGAGGGCAACGGGGGAGGAGACGGAGCCTGCGTGGCAAAATGGGACGCAAAAATATATGAAATGCTGAAATGTGTCGGAAGCTCTTGTAACTCGTTCACGGCGGAGTTAGTGCAAATGGCAAAGTCGACCGCCTTCATCCAGGAAACCTGAGCGAGTAGTGCCAGTGTTTGTACTGAGGGTCAGTCCCTGCTGAGGGCCAAGAAGAGCGATAAAACCACCAGTAACAACAGAGCAAGATTGGGAAACGACCGGAAGATTCAAAAGTTGTCCTCCAGTGCATGGATCGCGGGACACTCAGGAATAAAAGAAAATGAACACGAGGCGAGCACCGCACTCTTGTTGGAACAGACGGGCGTGGAGGTTGGCTTTTGATTGCTTCAAAACAGAAATCAAGAGGACAAAGTACTCACCGAGGCTGGATGCCAGGATGAAATCGGCGTACAGGAGGAAGAAGATCCAGGAGGAAGCATGGAGTAGAAGGGAGCAAGTCGTGTTGGCCCAGATGAGAAGCGGGCATGTCGCCGCGGGCGGCTACTATAAGAAAACGACCGGAAAGGAAGAAGAGAAGTACTATTGACTGAAATGCTCCGCGAGTGAGTGTAAAAGAACTGTCAGATTGGAATTCAAACACTACAAAACCTCAGGCAGGAGTGAATGTGGCATGTTAACATTCTTGAAAATGGCCCTCAGAAAGTAGTTCGAGAAAGCAACGGAAACCGCAATAACAACAACGACCTCTCTTAACCATCAAGCGACATCAGCTAGAAGACAAGGTGGGGACAGACCTCATTTGCCGACAACGCAAAATATACACCATACACGTAATTATGTTATATGCATATTGGTACGCAAAATTGTAGTCCTGTTTCATTAATGTAAAGGTATCCCACTGATGACGCAAGTGGATAGAAACTAGCGGATCGTTGCTGAATTACTGTACAGATACCTATGTATACGGATTTGCCAAACCTCTTTGTTTTTCCCTCTACTTATTTCAGCAGTTTTATTTTGTCCACTTTCTACATATCAGGCAGAGTAGTTAATCCACTCCCGAAGCCCTCATTACATATAAGTGAGAACGCAGTCATGCGTTTATACAAGTCTCTACCGTTCGCTACTACTAATAGTATATTGGTTGATTCCAACCATGTATCTGTCGCCCAGGATTTCTCTGCTAGCTGACTGTCTCCCTACAAAGTTAATATCCGCAAACTGCACCCAAAATTTGATTTATTCTGTATAAGAACTGATCTGGCAGCAGACTTAGCGTTCCAAAGTATATAAATTAGTTTTAGTCGATAGTGAAATAATTTCGTTCGACACAATATATAGTTCGTCTCAATGCTATACCGTTAAATCTCATTGGTATTTTTTCAGTCAACTTTTCAATTAGTTTGCAACATGTCATTGTAAAACATTAATCCTTTATCGCTTGCAAACTTGTATGACTACTCACGCATACCTTTGCGCGTCGTGTTGGGAATGGTTAATTGAATTTCAGTTTTATTTCTTGTTAATGTCTCTAATAAAAAGGAGGGTTCTGATGCTAGCAAAAACAAAAGCACCGATGTTTCAGTCTATTTTATTATGTTCTACAATAACGCAAGTGCAACAATGTCTATAAATGCAAGGAATATTTTCCAACTATAAATGCTGAGCTGGAATTTCAGACATTAACTATTCCTTTATTGTTTGTTCTCATGCCACAAAAGCTACAAGTCATTTCTTTTATCGCCGAATCGTACAATATTTCATACAATTAATTCTTGATTAATTAATTATTCGTGTTTTCTGTATATGCCGTATTTCAATATCCTGTGTTATTTCATGCTAACTTTTCCATCTGATATGGTCTTTCTTCTGTAATGCGAACTAGAGTCAACTTCTGTCACGGCAAAGACTTTCTATCTATCGTTTGAAAAACGTGGCCAATATAGACTGCATAAGGCATCGATAATTTTACATCGGGAACAACATACATATTAGAGCATTATCGAAGAAGTTTGGTGTTACAGATAAAAATCCACCTACTCAAAGAGGTTATAATTTCTTCTACATAAAGATCCTATTGTACGTTTGAATGAGATGTTAGACCTATAAAATACACCTGTTACAATTTTTTGGCAAATATATACCTAAATGTCGAAACTCCAGAACTGTTTATTTAAAAATGTCGAATCAATAATGTCGAAAAGTAATCTTTGCAAATATCAAAATGTCTAAACTAGAAAAATGCCGAATATACAAAAACCTTAACAACTATCTCCTTAATTCTTTTGTCCAAACTACTTATCCAAGATGTACAAAATCAAGTGATTAAACTATAACAAAACCACCACCATGTGAACATATAGGACATGAACCTACATCCGCCGATTAATCACAAAATGAGAAAACCTTAGTTGAAATCAACGTCTTCTTTTTGGCAAACCTGCACAGATTGTTGCAAAATCATTAGGTTCCAATTTGGCTTACTGATAAACAAATCAAACATAAAATATATTAAGAACGAGAAAAAAACTGTCAAAAGAAACCACAACTCTCTTGAAACACTTATCATAAATATTAGGACCGTTGATGGATATGATGTCATACTTAATGAATCATCTAACGAGAACATCATATTAGCAATTGAAGAAGACATAAATTGACATTCTTCATGCTATGAATGTACTGAAGGACTG
Organism: Nematoplana nigrocapitula; assembly: GCA_032274565.1. Classification (NCBI taxonomy): domain Eukaryota; kingdom Metazoa; phylum Platyhelminthes; order Proseriata; family Nematoplanidae; genus Nematoplana; species Nematoplana nigrocapitula. The sequence continues at coordinate 11,348 of JAUYWV010176587.1, forward strand.
ATGGTACTTTTCCAATCGCTCCTTGTAAATACAGACAACGCTTCAGAATTTTCAAGAAACTCCATAAAATTCATATAATATCACAATATTCATATATCATTAATATAATAAAATATCATAATAATGTATAACATAAAGTAATAAAAAATATACAATATACAATAGTAGGTAAAATGTACAAGAAAATATAAAATATAATATAAACAATATTATTGAAATACTAGGTAACTGAATGGAATGATTTCCAAATTCGAGACAAAAGTTGCATAACTAATCGTACGCAGTTGGACAGAAATATTTCGACAACAAAATCGCATAGTGTGGACTGTGGACACACCTTAAAGATGTCATTGGTATACTGTAAAACGGGAAATTTGATTGAGGTGCTAGATAGTTTTCGAGAGGAACATAAAATCTTTTTAAAATACAAAAAGTTCAATAAAACATGCGATAGCAATTATACCTGTAGCTGTGATATGTACTTCAATTTTAAAACCAAAAGTGACCTCAAGGAAAGTTTTAACTCCAGGGATTTAGTGTTAAGCATACAAGTTTACTATGTGAATTCGTTAACACTAACACTTTCTTCGGTTTAAAACCTGGAAAATTTTTAAAACGATCGACTAACACTGAAACTTTACTTAGTTTTAATCTAAAAACTTTGAAGTGAGATCACAATAGGTTTTAAGTTTAGGGTTAACACTAACACCAGCGTTGAAACTTTTTGTGACCTCACCTATTGCCTTTGGTGTCCCCTTTTGTTCATTTGGATGGTCGGAAAAACACAAGCAGATAAGTTAAATACACCAGATATTGTCATATACTTTACACGAATGTCATAACAAGAGTTTGAAATTGGAATTTCAAATGTTATTATTCTTTAACTAATTTTGAGAAAGCTTCCAGCGCTAAATGTTAGCATATTTTCCCAAAAGTTTAAAAATTATTGAGATATAACGTGCAGTTGTGGAGGGAAGTCCAAACCAATTTGAAAAAGCATTTTTTGGCGGGGAAAAATCACCATGCCAATCGAAGCTGACTATTTTTGTGCAGTGTTGAACAAGAATTAGTTTTTAATTTACATTTCCTTTGCATTTGAATAAATAGTCATTTCTTGTTAATTCACCATCTTTTTATTTTTGTGAAAAGCTTTCAGATGCTCGACTCTTTCACATTGCTTTTTCGATACTTCCTATTCTTGTAGCGCTCAAAATGATGTTTGTTTTCATTTTTATGTTTCATTTTGTTTTCTCATCAAAGGTTGAGCCAATTTTATTTTGACCCATACCCTTTGCTGTAACGAATTGAATTGAATCCGATATTATTAACCATATTTGCTTCCCACGTCCCGCCGTTATATCTGTACTGTACACGATTTGCTACACTTTAGTTATTCACCTTGTTCTCAATTGTTCTCATTTGTTGTTCTTATTTTTGCGCGTAAATTAATTGTTATTGTAATACCAGTATGGTGGCCAGCCTCTGGTTTGCCTTTTGTGTTGTTCACAATGAAAAGAATGTTGGATGAAGTCCATCGAATTTCACTGATTTTAGCATATTATTGAGTCCTTGGATTGATTACATTGTACTTCTCTGGAGGTCGACTTCAATTCGGTTGTATAAATTCCATTGCTCAATAACATATTTGGTTTTGAATCAATTTTCTTGATGATTAGTGGTCTTATTTCATTAAATATTAACATAGTTAATGTTAACCGTTTTAAAAATACTTTAGATTATTCGGGTTTTTCGTCCTTTTTGTTTTTTATACATTACTTGGACATTATTGGATTCAACATTTTAATAGTAAAAGATTTTTCTGATGTTTATATCAATTTATATAGAGTGATATGATGATAGCAAATATTCTATTGACTAGATATTTCTCAAAGTTGTCGAAATCTTTAGTAAGTTGTTTAAATAAAACTATATGTTTTGAAAACTATGTTACTGTAAAAGTTGAACAATAAATAGATTTATGATTTGATGCTTTACTTTCAGAATCTTGTTTAAATATTGGGATAGGCAGATTGTGAAATTGTCATATGACTCATGAGATGAATCCTGTTTCACCCTATGAACACATCTCTTGTCACCTGTAATACATTCTGGCATACATTTGAGTCATCCATAAATACTATCTTCTTGACATCCCCGAGTTGGACACTCTACTGAACTACTTATAACACCCATCACATTAGCGCGGAAGATATTACAATTCCTTTATCCAGACTCACATACTCTTTTGCGTATTTCGTTATTGTGGAGTGGAACATGAACTGGTCAAAGTATTCTTCCAAGCTACAATGACAGAATTAAAAATTATTGCATAGTTTTTCGTAAAGTTCGGTTAAACAGAAGTTTTCGAATAATTTTCAAAGCACATCTTTAAATATTTAATTTTCACATCATTGAAGATCATATTTACTACTATTAACCAAATTTGTATATAATGCAGCATTATTGAACAGTTATTGAAGTTAGTCTGAAGAAAAAATGAATTTCATCAAGAAATATGGACTATATAGGTAGGAAAACATAATTAAAATAATTTTCTGCTCATATATATTAACTATAGGAAGATTAATGTATATGCAAAATATTTCAAATGTCCATATCACATAGTTCTTTTAAAATTTGAAGTTGTGTTCAGAAAAAAACGATTTAAATCCATTATTTTATACTGAAAAAATCATTTTACATGCATTTACAACATTTTGTACGAGTATGTGCTATGTTAATCCAAGGTCATTATAATACATTAAAATACATTTCAAAATATACCCATACACAAAAACATTACAGATTTTCAAAATAAACACCATTGCAGTGGGAAATCCATCTTGCTGAAACCTTTCTCATTTTTACGTCTGTTGTGAATAGTTTCGTATAGATACTGCCTTTTGAGATTCCAAGGATTACACTGATGCTTTCCAAAGTTATACGAATATCTTCATTCACCAACGACATTCTCTTCAATATCCCCAATTGTGGTTAACACTGGTCGTCCTGAACGGTCTTTATCTTCCAGGGACTTCCGACCATGCCGAAATTCAGCAAACCATTTGTCAACCTTGATGGGGACAGTTCAGAAAGAAACAGTTTCTAATCTTTGTAAACTTTCCTGGGGTGGTAAATCACTTTTAAAGTCACAAATTATAATAGCCCTTAAATGTTCGTTTGTTAATTCCATGCTGTCTAAATTTTTTATTAAATGTACAAAAATAAGTCCATCGATTTCAAATTTTGAACAATTGAACTATGTGACATAGACATTTGAAAACTTTTTACATAGACATTAATCTTTATATAGTTAATATATATGAGCAACAAATTATATTTCAATTATGTTTTCCTACCGAGTCCACGAACTTATTGACCGGCCCTCGTTTTTTGAGTGTTTCCCTTCGGTATCATTGCAATGTGTAAGTACAATAGTTTTATTTAATTCGACCTGCAACATTCCTCTATGTCCGTCGCGCTTATGTTCAAAGATTGCGATTGGTTTTAGGTGTTTTAGAATGACGTGACGTAATGAATAATGCATCTGCCTCCTAAATAAAACATTGCGGGTTCGAGACCCGCCGAGAGTCAATTACATATTTGGAGTTAGGTAGCATATTTATTAATCTTTTTTGTTTAACTTGTAATATAAATCTTTAAAACTGGTGCGAAAATAATTAGTATGTTTAGATACGTGATATTATTTTTATTTTATTATTTCATATACTGTTACAATACTCCTAGTAGCATAGAATGCCGCAATACTGAAAGATTTGCGGTTCTGTCGGACTGTCGGAAGGAAAAAAACGTATATGCATCATTGGACGCACCTATCTTTCTGTTTTAGGATGGATCACTTCGTGGACAACTAGCCTTCGGTCTGGACACCTGCTACGCTCTGCTTCTCACTGCCGTTCCCTTCGTGATAATTCTCGTCCTCAACATCATCATCTCCCACCGGCTCTGCAGTCGGCGCATTATGGCCAGATCGTCCGGTCCCGACGCCATCGGATTCCAGTTTGTCCTCACCCTGATCGCCATTTCCACCTTCTTCATCCTCCTCAACTTCCCCTACTTTGTCGTCTGGTGCCTCCGATGGCTGGATCTCAAATACCAACTCGCCATCGGTGACGGCGGTGGAACGGCCAAGACTGAAGCCTGTCTCCCGACCGCCACAAACGGCCTTGACCTGTCGACCGCACTGGTGATCACGCGGGCCGTGTTCAATCTGAACTATTGCGTCAACTTTTTCCTCTACAGTCTGACCGGGGCGTTTTTCCGCACCGAATTGGTCCGGCTTCTCTGCTGCAGGAGGCCCCAACCGGCCATGTCGCATCGGGGCAGTTGCATGTACAGTTACACACACGTGAGCTCATTTCATCAGGACCGATCCCACTCGATCACCTTGACTAACGCGGCCAGACAGACCCATCTCATCCAAGTTTCCATAGCTGGTGGAGCGAATCGCTGTATTAAGAACTCTAGTTTCTAGTTTGCTACACAGATGCAAATAATCTAACGAGAATGTAAATGGCATGCAACTTTTTTTGCTTAAACTTGTGAGACAATTCAGATATTATAAAATCAAAGTTGTAGTGTTTTCTTATGTGACTCCAAAGTTATTGCTGTTAACTGTTAACTCAGCATTCAATACAGTCAATCAGTCTCGTTTGTGTTATCTGAACTGCACTATAGGTAACAACATATGGTAATTGGCTCCAAACCAAAAAGTTTCGGATTTAACAATAGAATTAAGATTAGAATAAATATAAGATTACTATAATATTAAAATTAGAATAGAATTAAGATAAGAATCAATTTAATTAAATTTAGTATAAACTAAAATAGAATAGAATAAAATCTTTAAATATATATATATATATACTGTATATATATATAATAATAGTATTATATTCTATTTTATTTGAGAAAATTACATTAAATTTTATTTATTCTAATTATTCAATAGGTTAATTCAAATCTTATTTATTTCTAATCCTAATTTATTCTAATCTTCATTTTTATTGTTAAAACCGAAACTTTTTTATTTCGAGTCATTTACAATATATTAGTGCAGTTCAAATACACAAACGAGAATGATTGGCCGTATAATGTAGCATTTTATTGTTTAATTTTAAAATTTAAATTTTTAAATGTCATATCGGTGGAAACCCACTTAGCGGAAAAGCCACGTCCCGGAAAGCCAATTATTCGAAAATTATGGTGATACTCCTACAAATAATATCTACTAAATTCCTTCTGGAAATTTGACTAGTAAACAAAATTTTTTATACATAAATCTATCTTATGTGTATTGTACTTTCTAAATTGTGACCAGAATAATTTCGTTGTTTCTAAAGAGAAAGCAGTCTGTTTCTATTTATGTACTACAGAATGATTACAGCATTTCCGCTAAGTGAGTTTTCCGTTAAGTGGGTTTCCGTTAAGTGGGTTTCCGCTAAGTGGGTTTCCGATAAGTGGGGTGTAATCGTCATATCACATACATATAACATACTGCTTTAACTCTTCCTATACAAGTAATTTGGAAGAGATAGTCATTGTCAATCAAATTGATTATGATGGTGCAGCGTAAATTAGCTATACGCCATTACTGAAAAAACTATACGTTGAGCAGCTTCAACGAATGTACATATAAAATTCTATGCGTTTGATAACCAGTGTTGTTACCTTGATGTACAATACAGTAAGATCATCAAGATAGCACTCCGGCACAAACGGCGAGGAAGATCAGACAAAAAAGGCATCCAAGTCATCCCCCATCCACCATGTACTGTATGTAGACTATCACTTATTTAGATTAGGGCGAGAAACATCGAAACAAATAATAGATGATGTTGAGAACGGATGTTTACATTTTAATTTCATATAAGCTTAAAAACGACAATTTCTCTTAAATCAAATGCGGAAAATAATGCCGATTCTTTCACCTGTACTCTTGAATCACCCTCTAGTAGACAAGTTTTTGTGACGCTGCAATTGACGATATGCCTATAAATCAGTATGTATCACGTGACAGATGAATTTCCGAAAGTTTAAATAAGCAAATATACGAGTACATATGAGCATTATATCTATTCTGTAACCAGGTCCTGAAACCTTGCCCCCCCCCATTAGCGAGTGTACGTCCCTCAGTGCAACACTCTGGCATATATACGTATATAAAGTTTGTATCTGTAATAAGCAATGAAAGCGATAACAGTATGGTACGTAGGCACACGTTTACTATATCAATCGCCTGTAAGTATGGGGGGTTGCAAAAAAAATTTCGTTTTTTAAACAAATTTATTATTTAGTTGCAAATATGTATAATTACAATTAG
>JAUYWV010176698.1:0-17686 GCA_032274565.1 Nematoplana nigrocapitula
AAAGTTTGTTTGTTTGATGTTTGTCAGTTTTGTTACGTTGATCAATGGTAGCGCGTACGTAACACTTTGATGCATGAAAGGATACTCTATACGCCACATGGCAAATCAATATGCTACAGATAAACGAAAATTCATTTATGCACGATTTTCTCTGTCAATTTTCGGGGTCAGACTTTCTTATGATCGATTTGTCAATTCCCTTAACAAACCACACTCGCTAGAGCCCTACACTATATGGGTAATCCTACTAGTTATACTAAAATACATTATTATTTGTCATATGAGGCCTTTCATTTTAATCTTACTTATCAAAATCATAAAAAGGAAAACGACATACCTGTACAACCATTTGTAAAGCTATTCCTGGTGGATAACCTAACTTTTTTTGATCTTCTGTCATTGTATAATAAAAATCTGTCCTGAAAATAGTTCACAGATTCATCACAATAGATCAAAATGTATATAATATAAAACTCCAGTGAACCACAAGCTTGGAAGTGAAAGAAAAAATCAGGCAAGCCATCAGTCTCTAAGGAAATCTCCCAATTAAAGTGACTAAGATGTGATGTGAACCTTAGTGGGGCACTGAGATTGTCCCAAAGATAGAGATGGAAAGAGCTGATTAGACAATGAGATATGTAAAGACATTAGTAATACAATTTTTAATAATCTAATATTTGGTCAAAAGTTTTATTTACCTTATTAACAAGCTAATAAAAAGTGTAAATATATAAACATAATTTATTTGACCAATAAAAGCTTGAAGTAGAAACTTAACAGTAAAGTAGAGTAATATGTCAAACGAAAAGAATAATTTACTATTATTATTAATTAATAGAATACACAATATTAACTATTAGGTGTTTTGATAACAATACACTAACATACCAAAAGTATAAGAAAAAGTATTATTATTATTTTATAAAAATATTTCAAATTTAGTAAACTAATTATATATATTGAAAATAAATTTAAAATTATAACAAATAATTTTACTATCGATGCACTATATAATTATTATTATTTATATTTTTAATATTAGGTTATTATAATCAATTTATTTTTATTTTGATATATTTAATTTTACAGTTAATAAATAATATTTTTTAATATTGGCACAAAGCCTATTTGGTTTTTGCTCAAAATATAATATTAGAAATACATTTAAAATAAATATATTATTATTAATTTTAAAACTTGAATGAAGCTAGTTTATATATTATAGTTTTATAAAGAATGCTAAGATAATATCTTCCTGAATAAAATTTTTGTCACAAAATGAGATTGTAACTTGCAGCTTATAAACAATGAGAAACAGCTATATTTTTATATATTTAGTCTATTTTTACTACTATTTGTAGTATTGGACTTGGCTAACATATAACATACTAATTTGGGCTTTTTGTCTTTTGCTAAAAGCTAGCTCAACCACTTTGCCAAAGTTGTAATAAGGAAAAGCTATAATATTGCATCCATCATAATTATTAAGGGCATCCTAAGAAGAATAAATTTATAAGCAAAGATAAAAACATTAGGGCATGGTTATTCTATCCAAATGTTGTCATATAGTCAATTGATCAAAAAGTTATTGAAAATATTAAACTATACAGTATTATAAGAACTTATCAATTAAAGATTTTCTAAAAAGGGTTAACTTAAAGTAAATTGATACCATAGTCTATATTTGGCTATTGCTAATAGAAAATACAAATGAAATATAAGCCAAACTTGTTATATCAACTATAAATAATAAATTTTGGCAAATATAATGTGGAAGAATGGCTAAATATACATAGAGTCATGAATATCTTAATAATACTGGCACAATGGATGCTGTTAGTGTTATAGAAAATAATTACAAAATATATTATTTTGAATTTAAAGAATAAATTTCGTAAATTGATTATAGTCAAGTATTAAAAGTACTAGATTTTCTAAGTCAACTTGGAGGGTAATTGGCTAAAAAAGTATTTGGTATATTGCAATTTGGATGTCAGGTTTTTTATATTGCAATTTGGATAGGATTTTAATATTTTTTAAATTAAAAAATATAATAATTTTTATTGTTTGGTTATTTCAAATTTATATATATAAAAGGTGTCTATAAAGTTATTTTTAATTAAAAAAATAATACTTTAGATTTCATAAATTTCAGAAAGTACATATATTACATCAGAAAATACTGTAACAATAAAGGCACAAAATTTAATTTGAAAAATGTTGAAAATGTTAAGATAAGTTATAGTTCATAAAATACTTATCTAATGTGTGAATATAATGTAAATCAATGTCAATAATGACCCATCTAAGAATACATAACATAAATAATGAATATATACCAAATTAGTTCTATTGACACAAATAAATTATACTTATAGTTGCTTTTCCTTTGTTTTTATCATTCTTTCCAATGCCTGAATCTTTCCACATTTTTGTTGACACTTTAGCTTGAAAGACATTTGATTTAATGCATATGTCTCTAAAGTTTCCTGTTTTTGTCCGCTTCATATGATAACTTGTCAGTTGGTCTTTTTCTTTTGCCAATCTTTAATCTTATTTATTAAAAACTTTTGCTTGTCAATTTCTTAGTTTTTCCCCGTTCTTTCACTTGCTTATCCAAATAATAGACCTATGCCTAGGCCAGGCATGTAATTTGTTTTAGTCGAGCAAGCAGTGAGAAATTTTTTTGAAAAGATGTGTATTTCTTAAGATAAAATATTTTTAGAGATTTTTACAAGTTATCCAAAAAATAGTAAAAAATCCTTGATTTTTTATTGTAAAAATTTTAGTTTTCTATAGAATTTAATGAATTTCACTAAAACATAGGAACTCTGCCAATGGTAGATCTGGTTCACATGATGTTTACAGATACTAATAGCATATATAGTTTTTAAGTTGTTATAGCAATATATACCGTCAAATAAAAGATTAATTTACTTTAACTTTAAGTTTTAACTTGTGTAGACAATTTGCTAATTATACAAAAATTGCTGCTTTTTCGGTAGTTCCCCCACATTTTTTGAAAATATTTTTAAAATTTATGTGGAGGCAATGATGATGTGGAGCCATGCCAAGCAATATAACAAAAGATTATGTGGCATATATCGTACGTGTTCGAATTCTTACCTTTTGGAATTTATGTGGCATTATATCTATTGACAATGTGAGCACATTGTCAATTGATTTAAGTGTATGTAATAGCACAAACTTTCACTTCTTCAATGGTCTAGTAGTTAGGATTCTTGGCTCTTACTTTTTCAAATAAAGTGGGGGAACTACCGACACGAGTACTAAAAAAGTACCCAAAAACTAGCTAGTAACACTAACAGCATGCTACATTTATAAATTTTAGAATTATGGATTTCATTATTGAATATCTTTTGATTTTGGGGTATGGTACATAAATATGTTTAAAATAATGTAAAAACTTATTCATCAAATTTATTTAGATATTTTCAAATACTTATTACTTGTTATAATTATATAGTTGTGATAACAAATGATCACGTTTTAAAAATAACAAGATATTTTTAAACAGAGGTGCCATCAGTCCCGTTTTACCAAAGATATAATATATAACAATGGTGCACAACTATGGATTTTAATAAAAAATTAACGGTTTTGAGTAAACTGTCAAGTTACAAGTAGTATTTTTGACAGAAATTAACACAGATCATTTTTACCTCCTCATAAGGAAACCAAACATGACATCAAGAAATTTGTCTAATTTTCCTTCATGCTGTAATATGCCCATAAGGGCTGTATCATATTTCTGATGACCAGGATTCATTTTCAGCAAATCACGATATCTCCAAGAAATGAATTGTTTAAATGATTAAGTCTACTTAACCCAAGTGCTTTCAAATTATCCCTACTTGGTCTTGTTGCGTAAGAAACTCCATACACATCCAATAGTTCACGATTATTAATCATTTAATCCAAAACAACCACAATGAAAATGAAAATCAAAATATATTGTACACGCTTTCGACTCCACCTAGAGTGAACCATAACTTATTTGTTGCACTATAGATCATTAATTAAATTTATATGTTTACGAAAGACAAAGATGGCAAAAGCTTACAAAAAATCTCTAATTCGTTGTTCTGTTTTTTGTCAGCAAGCATTGCTACACTTGAAGCCTTCATCCAAATTTGTGCGATCATGCTTGACGCCGGAAGCGATCGGCGCGCCGCTACTAGTAGACCACCCTCGTCCAAGCAGCAAATTGACTCTTATGCGCTAGTTCTTCAGCACCACATCTTTAACTTACAGGAAATGGCGTCGCCGCTTGTTTCACAAAGTACCCGACCGTCCGCTTGTAGCTCTCTTCTTCTTCTGTTCCCATTCCGGACTGCTCGATAAGCGAGCCCCCTACCGCCTTCATGAAGGTCAGAATACCCGATGCGTTCGTTTGTAGGGTTTCAGGTGGGGGAGGGGTCCACCCAGATGTTTGGTGGACTGCGCGCAGGTGAGGACAATCAGTGCTCCGGTGTCCCCTCCATGTTGCAGTGGGTACAGGTTGTGTTAGTGTTGGTAATCATTCTATTGTAGTTTGCGCACAGCTGTGATTTTCCACACCTGAATTGTGTGACAGTAATGGCCTACTTTCTGGAAAGGTTGGAGAGTGTGTCGGGGGAGGCCCTTACTCTAAGTGCGACGGGCTGGTGCCGAATCATATTGTCCGTTTGCGGTTTTGGGAGAGGTTGGTTTTCCCCCCGAGCGATCACGATCGACGGTGGGGGAATTTGCGTAGAAAGCGTCTATTTCGCATGGTCAAACGTCCCGAACCGTCTACTTTAATCCAATACTGATTGTAGTCCCGCAGTTCAACGACTTACCGGATTTATCCCACTTTGTGGGTTGAGGCCCGTGCTGGTTCTGCGGGAATACACGATCACCCAGCGACAGTGGCATTAGCTGTCTGGCGTGAGCATTCCGTTTCTCAAGCGACCGCGGCATCTTCTTTGAGCGTCCACGCTTCACGCCAGGTGGCTCGTACCGACGGGTTGGTGAACTTCTCCTTCCGGCTGACGAACGAGAAGGCGTCGCGTATGGGTATGCCGAAGATGGTCTCTGTTGACGATCGTCGAAATATTGCTGCTCCGGATCAGGGGTGTTGCGCATTTGGAGCAATGCACGTAGCAACCATCATTATCCAGGAAGCCACTGGGCTCGACGTTGTCCATCAGTGTGCACTTTGCTTTTCGCACGGCTACTTCTTTTCGTCCATTTGCTTGGGAAAAGTAGGCGGATGATAGGTGGTGACGTACACCCTATCGACGGAAGAAATCGGCTGTAGCTGATGATGAGAATTCGGGGTCTCCGTCGCTCGATATCTCCTCGGACTACCGAGCCTTCAGTCGTCACTGCCCGATAGTCAAGCCGTTAACTATCACAGCAATGGCTGATAAAGTAGTCCAATCTTGCCTCTGGGCTATCGAGGACTTTCTGGCCGCCGGTTTTTCTCAAAATGACCTTATCGCCACTCAATAACAGCTGCCAGCGAGAAACGTTTGCCCGTGAATCACCGTTCCACCTTGCTAGACGAGTGCAGAAGGACACCTGGAAAACGGTCAGTGACGCCTGGAACGGTTATCATAGCGTCCCCCTCAGGGACAGCGATCGTCACTTGACGACTTTCATCACTCCGTTTGGACGATGGAGGTACACCAGAGCACTCCAAGGTTTCGTATCGTCCGTGGACGGACATAACCTGCGCTTAAATGCGATCATCTCCAACTTCGAGTGCAAAGAAAGATGTGTTGACAATACTATTCACTACGACACCGACCTCGAGGCGCATTATTGGTGGCGCAAGATTGACTTTCTGATCCACCTAGACCACTCTGGGATTGTATTAAACCCGGTTAAATTACGCGACATCCCAAGTTACCATCAGTTCCACGTTCGTTGTAAATACTGTATATAGCAGTAATTATGAAAATTCCGCGAATTCACCGTTATCATGAAGAAGACTCCTTTATTTTATTAGTTGTATTTAAGATGATAACGGTGAATCTGCAAGAATACAACAACGGGACAACAAATAGAGAGTAAATAACAATAAAACTAAAAGTACACACATTCTATATAGACAACAGTCCTACACAGATCTCTCTCCACGTGGGGTATTTATATTATTCGAACAACTGACGAAGCCGTAAAACGGCGAAAGCTTTTGTCTTTTAATAAAATATTTAACGCAGTTTTAATTTGCTTTCTTATCACTCTTTTACAATATTTAATAGTATTTCAAAGTTCAAACGTTGAAATTTACCGCATGTGTCCTAAAAGGTTGACATATATATGTGTTAAGAATTTTTGGATTACAATGATAAAGAAACGTAGTGCAATGGCAAAAGAAAAAACAGCAAGATTGGATAAAATCTGGAAATCGCGCAGCACATAAGCAGACAGTTTCAAATCAGACTGATGAAAGCTCTCATATGGTCTGTGGTTTTGTACGGCTGTGAAAGCTGGACCATCAAAGAAAGTGACAAGAACAGAATTCAGTCGTTCGAGATGTAGTGTTGGAGACAGTGTATCATGGAGAGAACATCGAACAGATGAATCTATACTGCAAGAAATAGATGCAGAAAGAGAACTAGTAGCAAGAATGGCAAGACAAACTTAAAAAGGCAGTCCTGGTGAACTTCACCGGAGGACGGCACAGCAGTAAGTAAGTAAGTCACATACAATGAAAGTCTGAGAATGGATTATTGAGAAACGACTTAGAGTGGAAACAGTTAATGGAGAAGAACAATTTGGTTTTATGCTGGATAGAGGAACCACTGATGCAATATTCTCGCTAAGACAAATCATGGAAAACATAGGGAGAAACAAAGAGCTATACATGTGATTTTTATTGACCTAGAGAAAGCGTATGATAGAGTACCACTGCAGGAGATCTGGAGGTGTATGAGGCAGAAGGGTGTACCAGAGATCTAGGTCAAAATCATGAGGATATGTATGAAGGAGCGAGGTTCCAAATAAGATGCAGTGTGGGCCTTGCCAGGGGTGTCCCTATCTCTTCTATTTGATAATGGCCCGATGATATAAAAGAACCTCCGCCCTTTGTACATGGTCTTTGCAGACGATATTGCCTTGTAGGACACTCAAAAAGAGGTAAATAAGAGGAAAATAAATTGGAGGATTGGTGGAGAGCTATAGAGGGCAGGGGACTTCAGATAAGGAGGAAACAGACAGAATACATGAGGTCTAAGGAAGAGCAAGACTCAGGGATAAGCCTGCAAGTGGAGAGTTTAAAGAAAGTTGACCAGTTTAAATACCTGTGATCGACGGTATCTGAGGATGCAGTTTTCCCATGCTGTTACAGAGTAATTGCAAAAATAAAGAGTTACCTATGTTCTGCAAATCGCCACTGTTCTATTTATAGAACACAACGTAGCGTGTAGCTGGTCAAATCCCGGTCGAGTCTATTATGCTTAGGTCTTAACCTTGGATGTCATCTCTATAGTTTGCATTTACTTTGTATATCTCCATGGTCCTTCCTCCTCTTGATCTCCACTCCAGGGTGTCCACACTTTTTGTTAAACAAAATACGAGTATATTTGATTTTAAAAATTGAGTATGAAGGCGCGAATATTTGAATATATGTACAACAATTCGAGTATACAATAAACAAATTCGAGTACATTTGTGTATCTCGAGTATACCTGGACACCCTGCCACTTTGATAATCTGACCGATTCGATGGCTATGAAAACTTGAACACAACCATTTCACACAAACTACCAGTATTGGAAGCTCACCTGGCCTCATCATCCGTTTGGCAAAGAAAAAAAGTCAACTGGGTTTTCCGATGATTTTCATGAGGAATGGCAATCATCTTGGATATGCTCGCCGGAGGTACCTCTGGCTTGAAAGGCAAATGACTGATTATGTTTCCATAGGCGAGAAATTGAGCCACATCCTAGAATGAAATGAGATGCAGTAACAACGCAATATCAAGTAATATATCACCGACCAAATTTAACTATGTATGAAACTAGTTTAATAGATAGTATGTGTTTTTACCTATTTCTCAATGGCCGGATGGAAATCACTATTATCACATAAGCACTTCTAAATCACGACCTATAACTGAATTCTGATCATGAATTGTTGCATCCGTAGTGACTTTAGACCTTCCTGTACCTCGCAACGACCTCGTTGATAGGGCGTGACGTCATAAGTAGGTCAGCCAAACAGACTATAGCACGTTGTCATTAGTAGTAAGAGTTAGGTACTCTCTAGCTTACCCCTCCTATTTTCCCGCGAAACATGTTGAATCCACAGACGAGGGAAGATATAGACAGCGCACGCTAGGAAAATACTGAAGTGATGACGCACACTGGTGATCGATAGCTCTCTGAATGTCCCGTTTAGCTAGCGTGCATGCTGTAAAGGCATGAGATTCACGCAAATTCATTGCATGCTTAGCTCAATAATAAGGATCATATTGCTTTCATTTTTTTTAAATATCAGCACTTCAGGTCATATGAAATAATTTATCTCTGATAAGATAATTGTTTATTAGCCTAAATGACAATCGACAAACAGAATTATACAGGGTGTCCGTAAAGTTACTATGCATTTATTTTTTAATTATAGTAACTTTACGGACATCCTGTATATAAGGCGGTGGACAGGTGTACATAAGAATAGAAACCAGCGTGGAGCACACATAATCTGTGAACAAATTGGAGGATGACACACATAAAACAAGAAGGGGCTAACCGCATGGTTAAGTTCGAAACACTTAATCAGGGAATACTTTAACTAAAAGAGAAGTGAAAGAAAGCGCGAACACTAGTTTGAGTGGTATAGGCTGAAAAATAACTTTCATTAATTTTTCGAAAAAAAACAGGTAATTACAACCATTTATTTGAATTTAAATTTAACGATGAAACACATTCAGCCTAACCCTCAGAATCACACTAAATGCGCGTTTCACGTCCTGATATTTGAGTAGTCAGTGTACATAATGTTATAATCTTACCATGACACGCCTTGGTGGTTATCCAGATGCCAAAGCGAATGCCAACATCATATATTGGATAATACAAACAGCTAAAACTGAAAACTAAATCAATTTTAAGCACTAAACTTAGATGATGTATTGCTAAAAAGTTAATTGTAATGACAATTGCGCAAAAAATAACTTTTGTTTCGGCGCGAAAATATTTGAACGGTTTAAGAAAAGGAAGGAATGTCACATCTTTCACGTGGTCTAAATGTCTACAACGGTACCTAATTGCTGTTACAAGTCCCCCACTTGCAATGTGGCATTTTCGTGTGAATGAACTGTGTTAATGGTCACACAAAAGACGAGTGAAGATGGTCTGCGACTATCTTGCAAGTTGTAACTCTGCTTAGTACCTATGCGTGTATGCAGATGAGAGGGGATTATATCAGCAGGAAAGAACACGTAACCATATCACAACTGAGGTGTGGAGAGGTCAGGTGCTTGGGAAAATTCCGAAGAAGGATCAACACAGAAGAATGAGAGGATTGTAGATGGTGCAATAGAGAAAGAGAGACAGTTGAACATGTTTTAGAAAGATGATCAATGGGGTGAGGAATCTGGCCAGGGATGACAATATAAAGGACATCATTGAGTTCATCAAAGGAATTGCCCAGGAGTGACTGATAAACCGGTGGAAAAAAGGGGGGATTTCCTCTCTGCGAAACAAACAACGACATATCGATTGGCAAATTCACCGATTAACACAGTGAGCATAGCTTGGCGCGCTGTCTATATTCCCTCGTCTGTGAGGTAGAAGTCAAAATTGTGGTGAATCAGACTTGGAAATCTTATCCTGTAAAGTGACGCGTTCCTCGGCGTTTCTGCGTTTATCTGGAAACAGCATAGAAAGTACTATTAAAGCAAAAACTCCTATGGTAAAAACTCCTATAAAAAAATAATTCAATGTATTCGTTTGCTCGGAAGGGCAGTTAACAATGTAAATAACCATTTATGTTTTCTCATAGGGTTCCAGGGAATTATAACTAGAAGCTGTATTTTTTATTCAGAAACATTGCAAAAATGTACTATTTATTTTTATTTTTAAGTTTCTTTAATACTGTACGACATAAAACAAAACAATACTGAAATTCAAGTCTACAATGCAAACTGTCACTATCAGTGCATTCATTCATCACACGATTGTCACACACTGTCTCTCTCTCTCTCTCACTCACTGTCACTCTCACTCACAAAATCTGTCTCTTATCCTCACTCACTCTGTCTCTTACCCTCATTCACTCTGTCTCTCACCCTCACCCATTCTGTCTCTTACCCTCACTCACTCTGTCTCTTACCGTCACTCACTCTGTCTCTCACCCTCACTCACTCTGTCTCTTACCCTCACTCACTCTGTCTCTCCCTCATTCGCACTCTATCTCTCTCACACACACACTCACGCTCACTGTATCTCTCTCACAGACACTGTCACTCTCACACACACTGTCACTCTCGCTCACACACAGTCACTCTCACTCACTCTGTCTCTCCCTCCATTCCCCTCCGCGAAGGAGTAGCGCCTTTTATACCTTAACACATCCCACTTCCAGTAATTCTTTCTATTCGAAATGTCCCACCTCATGCAGATACAAATAGCAAAAGCCATGCAACAACTAAATAATTACCATACGTATCTTCGGTCTGAACTACACTCTTCTCATTTATTTCCCATCATATCTTTCATTGCCTGCTTTACTAAACTTTCTTTCTTATTCCCGGTCTGCGGGGCGCGTCAGCACCCGCAAGGACGGCGAAGGAGGGGTTGACACCGAAGTCGACCAGGCCAAATCGGTGCCTGTAGGCAGCGAGGAGGGGGGAGTGGCCCGTGCGTAGTAGGGAGAGGGAAAGGCGATCAGCGCGCGAGAGGTCGGACGGTGGACGGAAGTGGCCGTTGGGGAGGCAGGCGCGATGGATGGCCGCGTGGGGGTCAGACGCATCGGCGGCTCGCAAGATGGCCGCACGTGTTCTTCATGGTACACCCCTTCACGTGGGGAAGAGCGTTTTCTGGGAACAGGGGTCGCAAGAGAGGGAAACCTCCTTCGGGAAAAACCAAGAGTGTGCACCGGCCTGGAGATTGGCTTCGAAATCGACCAAGATCAAAGAAGGAAGCGGGTTTTCACTAACTGGGCGGGGTTGTCCATCGTCCCTCGTCCGTTTACGTTTTCAAGCCGCTGGGGATATACATCCAAACCCGGGTTCCAGTGGGAAAACGGTAGAAAACAATCAGTACTGTGACAACAACGAAAAACAAATTCGTATAGTGGAAAAAGGAAGATAAGAGAAAATCCTACATTCAAAAAAAGAAGAACTTAGACGGCGAGAAGAAGCAAAGGAACATCCCGAACAAAACAACGAAATATAGAAGAAGGCCAAGGAGAAAAAGAAGGGAGAGATGAAGATCCTGTACTGGAACGCAGAAGGGCTCTGTAACAAAAAGAAAGAACTAGAAGCATTTGTAAGCAAGGAAGAGATCAACATTCTGGTGGTCCAGGAAGCGAGACTACCCAAAGGGAAAGAAATAGAAATCAGCGGGTTCGAAATAGCCGCCCTCTCGAGAAGGACTAGAGCTAGAACTGAAGGAGCTAAAATTTCTGGTGGCGACGTGATTATCTACGCCACGAAATGTCGTACGGCCCTTCTCCTGGCTGACTTCAGTCGCGTCTACGATCGCGTCTGGCGGAAAGCGCTCATCGCCAAGATGGGGAGAATGGACCTACCTACTTGTACGACTAAATGGGTGGCCAACTTCCTCTCTGACAGGAGAGCTTTTGTCAACTGGCAGGGCTCCTCGTCGTCCACCAGAGTCTTCTCTGAGGGTCTGCCCCAGGGTTCGGTCCTAGCACCAACCCTGTGGCTGATCTATATGAACGACCTCCTGACGGGAGCCCTGGCCCACTGCTTGACTGTTGGATACGCCGACGACACACCTTTCAGCGCCCAAGGCACGTCCGTTACCGACTGCAGCAGAGCTCTTCAACCTGCGGTGGACTGATTCGTCACGTGGTGCGGTCACTGGAAGGTGACCCTCAGCACCACAAAGTCCGTTGTCTCCTGCCACACCCTCGATCCTAGGGAGGTCAACGGCAAGGCACGCCTGAAGATTTTCTTCGGCGGGAACGAACTCCCATACGAGCCACACCACAGTCTGCTGGGAGTCTACTTAGACTGCCAGCTCACTTTTAACCATCAAGCTAAACACGCCAGCAGGAAGCTCGCCGGAAGGACGAAAGGTCTGCGCTGCCTCACCGGACGGTCTTGGGGACAAGACCAGGGATCCCTCAGGGCATTGTATAAGACCTAACAAAAGTTGCAGGGCACCCCCGAAAATGGGGGACAAGACTAGGGCAGGGTTAGGGTTAGGATTAGGCATGTGCCCTATTCTATTGCCCAGCAACGCGGGTAACCTCTGCTAGTATTATTTATATGTAAAACGCGTGTATTGGCTCGGAATGTAACCAAAGTAGTATCACTTGCAATAACTGTGCAATTCAATTGCTGTCTCCACTTCCAAGAAAATATTATTTCTTTTTTCTTTTTCAATAGAAATTTGAGATTGGCCGATTTGATGATAGCTTGTATATTCATGCTTCTTTAAGAAAAAATAAGTTAACAAATTAATCAATATATTGATTGTTCTGGTCTTCGGCAATACGTCTCACGGTTGAGTCATACATACACAAATATACCAAATTTGGTCAGAATCATCAATGTAATTGGGAGCTATTGCCATAATGTGTTACACCAAATCAATAATGGGGAATTGGTCATTGGTGATTTCACTGCGCCGTATAAATGTGTTCTTTAACTCAACGAAATTTCATTGAGATCGCACATCCATAAAAAGTATACAAAAACGTATTAAAGTTTTAGTAGACGTAGTCTCAAAACGACCCTTAAAACAGAACCTGTGGCCCCCATATGAACAAAAAATTATTCAAAATAGTGAAAGACATGTTGTACCCAACTATTTAAATTGTGTGTATACGCACAGTAATGCGCCATATACAATGTTGGAAAGCTGCATGTCATAACAGAACATGCAGAAGTATATTAGATAGGGACGCCTATGTTTGAAGGAGTTACAGGTAACAGAAAAGAAAACCAATTTGGACTTTAACATCTCACTTACCCCAGTACAATTTCCAGCGTGTCTTTCTTGCCCAGAGGCACGAAGAAGGATCTGGCGGCGGGGAAGAGAGAGCGGAGAATCTCCAGATACGTCCCCTTGGTTTTCCCGGCACCCACGGGCAGATCAAACACGTGGAGAAACTGGCAACCGCGTGCCATCGCGAAGTCGGCGGAGATGGGGACGAAGGAGTCCTGAGACATTGCAGCAGAAACACAAACTTAAAATCCTCCCTAATTCTGGGTGCTAGACAGAAGTAGTTGGAAGTGATCAACAGGAGAGACGGCAAGTGCGAGTGGTTTATAAACACTGACGTTGGAAAGACCCTGAACACTACCAGTAGTATTTCAGAGCCGGGCTAGTGCTCAGGCTAGAGCCAGTGCTAAGACCAGAAACGGGGCTAGTTAGCACTCCGGGTAAGTTGGTATCGCAGAAACCCTGACAAGGAAGGAAGAATGTAACATCCGACAATCAATGTGCAACCGCTCATCGTTGACGAGAGAAGGACTCTGGAGAGCAAGCAGGGAAAGTCGAGGACTCGTTCTGCAGGACGTGTGGAGAAGAGGAGACGGTGGAACACCTACTATGACTATGCCCTAGATGGGACAGCGCAAGAGCCCGGTTATGGATTCACACTGTCGACTTCTCAACGAACCAAGGAAAACAGCGGAATGTTTGAGGAGGGTGGGTCGGACGGAACCATCCAGACCCAGTTAACAAGTCCGAGGACGGAGGAAGAAGGCGTGGTGTGAAGAAGAAAAAGGGGAAGAATAAGATCTCCCAAGCCAATCGCACCACCAAGATAAATCAAAGTAAAAACTATAAAATAGAGTTCGTATATTGGTGCAATATTTCGTGCTAAACGTATTTTGTCAGAGAGCCCAGACCCGCCAACATATCGGAGGAAGAAGGCGTAGTGTGAATAAAAAGTTATCAACCTAGCGATCGAAGTGTTATTCCTCAGCAAAAAATTTCGGCATTTTTATATGAATTATTTAAACTACTGTAAATAGTGATTTACGAAACTTTAAATTAAATTTAGTGTCTAAGTTAGAAGTGTATTTCCGTGAACTAAAGAAACAAGTGAATGTGTCTAAAAACGAGAGAATAAGATTATACCGTGTCTACTATACTTGCACCACCAAAAGATGAAATAAATACCCGCCTAATACAGAATTTGTGTAGGCCACGAGTCCACTGTTCGAAGAAGCCAATTCCGCTATGCCCACAGTTTTGTCCTCAGGAGAGACAGAGTGAAGACAGAGGGAGATAGTGAATAGAGATACAGAGAGTGAGAGAGAGTGAGAGAAAGTGTGTGAGAGAGAGAGTGAGTGAGTGAGAGTGAGAGAGAGAAAAGTGAAATTGAGAAAAGGGCGAGAAAGAAAGAAACGGAGATAACGAGAAAGGGAAAAGGAGAGAGGAGAAGAGAGAAAGGAGTGAGAAAAGAGCGATAGAGGAAAGGGGCACAACAGTGGAGAACAGATTAATTTAATAGGTCAACACAGATGGCATCAGGACCTCAGGACCGTTATGGCTACTCCATTGGCGTGCTACAGAGAAGCAGCATAACCCACCCAAGAAGCAGATGCTGAGCCTCCCCCCCTACCTGTTTGTGCCTTTCCACGTCCATCACCCAGTCGCGCTTGTCCCCGCGGAAGTACGTGCCCAACTCGGCGTCACTACGTATTCGCAGCTCGCGCAGGTGACTGCTGGCAATTTCCGCCAACTTCATCGCCTTTGTACCGAAGAACACGGTAGTCAACTTCGACTCACCAGACCAGTCCATCTGAAGACGCATAGCGATGGGAGAGACAAACTTCACATTTGACACTTTCCTTCTCTTCTTAGCACTACTTAATGCCATACGATTTTCTCTGTGTCGCCTCACCTGTACACTGACTGCCTTCGTATTCTTGAGATTCTTCTCGACAAAGCGCAGCACGGCGCTGGTGGTCACATCGCCACGGAAACCCTTGATCAGGAGAGCGTGGAGAGCCTCGTTCGACCCGTTGTACTGGTGTTTGGCCAGGATGCGGTGAAGATCGTCGGCGATCGGCTGTTTCGGGTGGTATTTGAACAGTGTCCGCGGCCAGTCGATCTGAAGAGGGCAGCGAAAGAGTTGGGAAGGTGAGAAAGTGGCTATGGAGGAGGATTACAGTCCAGTGGGAGTGGATGAGAACCCTTTAGATATACAGTACAGCTCGGTAAAGATAGCACAAAAGAAAGAGATCGATGAAAACAGCGAGGGAAGTCAAGAAGATCTATGATCTAACGGACACCAGCACACGTGAGAACTGAAGGAAATGAGGAAGCGGACAAAAAAGCCAAACGAGCACGAAGTGAAGACTAAAGGGATAGTTCCAATAGGTTTGGATGTAATGAGAATGGTGGAGACCCACTATGGAGGGAAGAATGAAGAAAGTATACGGGGATCATATTATTATGGATTGTCGACACTGGATAGAAACAACAGGAATGTCGATAAGGAGAGTAGAATGTTTAGAAAAGGGGATAGGATATTTATGCTACTATTATAGTAGTATACAATGACTTTTGAATTTTTCCCAAAAAGGCGTGTTCGAGAAGATATCCACCGTCAGACCGGGTTCGGGGCTATTGTACTTCGTCAAATATAGGGTAGGATTCGAACCCGTACACCAGTAATTAGTACTTGAACTACTTTATCCACTAAGTCACGAGATCGTCCGTCGAACATGCTGGTTGTGTCGTATATTATGGCTTACAGCTGTAAGCACGTGTCACACCTCGTCTTAACTAACTTTAGTCAACCAAAATAGCTAATACTCAAATTTAGTATTTTCTGACTCAGTAAAATTCTAAGGTTAATGAAATTTATTTGAGAAAAAATCGTCGGCGTAGTTCTTTTAAATCAATAAATCTGGAAAATCTGTATAACTTTGAGTGTTATCAATTTTTATTGGATTATACAGATTTTCCAGATTTACTTATTTCAATATTATAGATTATTCAGGGGAAAAACACGAATTTTATTAAATTACTTTCATTAGTCTTGTAATTCTTTTGTCACAGGACATTACTCTGTTTGTGTCTTAGCAATTTTTTATTGGGTTATACTGATTTTTTTCTAGATTTATTGATTTTATTGAATAAAAAAGTCACACCAACTATTTTTTTCAAATAACTTTCATTATTCTTAGGTTTTTCCTGAGCCAGAAAATACTAAATGTGAGCATTACCAATTTTGGTTGACTAAAAGTTAGTTCAGACGAGGTGTGGTGTGTATAGGAGTCCACGAATATGCCTCATTAACGGCCAGAAAAGGAATATCTGCAGTAGGCGAGGCCATAATGTTGGCAATAGACCGGGAAGGCCTCCCAGCCTCAATGACATCACTTATTGAACATGTTACACATTAGAAGAGACTAATTATTGTAAAATTATAAAATTATTGTTACGCTGGACAAACGCATAAGGTCAAACAACACTTCTTTCTCCAAATCTCATTTACAATGATAATTGCGCATACCGTAACTGCGTATTTTTGTAACTATGCCAGAGCATAACAAAATTAGTACAAAACCTAAGTTAATTTTATACAGAAGTATAATGTCATTTCAACAATATTCAATCATTAACATGTTGACATAAAGACAAATATGTTTGAAAATAATAACAATACAATGCATTGGAGTCCAAATATGTACACAATAGGTATATATGTACAACTTAGTAATAATCAAAAATAGGACAACGCTTGACTATTTCGGGACGCCTGTTCCTCATAAAATATCGGGACAACTGTGTAGGGAAAAGCGAGATTTAAAAATATATCTTCACTTTAAATCAAGTTTTTCGATATTTCTTATGAAATTATAAGGTCAAAGAGGAGTATTGTATTGCAGATACAATAATGTGCATCAAATACAAAGAAATATAAAATGTCACATAACAACTGAATAGTAAGGATATATAGGGGACTATATAGAAAACGTATGACATTGCATCAATAATCAATGCACTAAAAGACAAAAATATTAAGCAAAATGCTTGCTCCGTGTGATGTACTGTACATCTGGCTGTGTAAACTGACCATTCAATACTTCGAATCTGTCTTTCTTTTTGCAGTTGTAAAATTTCTTCTTCAAAGCATCGCTTTCTTGAATAATCTGAATTCTTTGCTTGTTGATGCCACCTCCTATTGTCTCTTTGCATTTTGTTCCAACTTCCATTGTTACAAGAGTTTCTTCCCCAATTGAATGACCGTAAGTAGATAGCATAGCCTTAATGATCGAAAACCATAATTCTAGTATTTTAGTATTTATTTCACTAAAATTTAAGTTAGAAATTAAAAAACAAATGTTTGTGAATATTCAAACCACAAAAAAACAATAACTCACCGCCATAGGTCCCTGGTTGGCACTGCGAATCTCGGCGATCTCCTCGGTGGCCAGTCTGCTCAGGTTGTACTTCGGATTGGGGATCATTCCAATTGGACCGTCTGCAGCAGGGGGGGGGGGTACACAAGCAGGGCCCAGCATAGAATCCATCAG
>JAUYWV010176809.1:0-17681 GCA_032274565.1 Nematoplana nigrocapitula
GGAAATAGAGCAATGTTATATTTAGGCAGGACAGTAACTGATGATGGAAGATGCGAAATTGAAATTAAAAAAAGAATCGGAATGGCTCGCGGAATTTTTAACATAATGGAAAAAATCTTATGCTCATCAAAAGTACAAATGAAGACGAGGCTAAGGCTTTTAAAACCATATGTGTGGTCGGTTTTGATGTACGGATGTGAGGCTTGGACGATTACGAAGGCTATGGAGAGAAGAATAGATGCGACCGAAATGTGGACATTGCGAAGATGGTGAAAGTTAAGTGGTACCAAAAGGTCAGTAATGAGAGGGTTCCAAAGATGGCAGTTTCAAAACAAAAGCTCTTGAACAAAATCAAAACAAAAAATGCAATTCTGTGGTCACATTCTGAGGCACGAGTAGATCGAGAGAAAAGGACGTGATAACCGGAAGAATCGAAGGTACAAGAAGCAGAGGAAGACCATGAAGAAAGTGGATGAACGACATCAATGAATGGACTGGATGGACAATGGAGAAGGTGGCAAGACAATCACAAGACCGTAGGAAGTGGAAAACCGTGATCTCCAACCTCTGCAAGGAGAAGGAACGCCTGACTGACTGAACAACAGTTTCATTAAAATAAGCTATAACTTTGCGGGCATTAAGTGAAATTAAAATCCGGAAATTGATCCTATTGAATAAATATTATAGATTTTCGGGATTAATCGGTAAATTTACAGCGCCCTGGAACTTTACCGATTAATCCCCCAAATGACATCTTATCACTATATTCTAAAAATTCGACAACTTTTTCAGTGGATATAAAATTGAGTGAATATATTGAACATGCGCCGCACGCGCCTAAATTTTAATTTTAATTTAGAAAATTGTAAGAAAAATGTTGTGGTATGCAAAAATATTGAAACTAAATCGTTTTGTCAATCACACTTCTTTGAATGGTATAAATTGGCAAAGGCTATCGTTTAGATAATATTCTCCTCGATTTCTTTTGATCTAATTTAGTGGGAAATATTTAAGATTATTTCTGCGTGTGCGCAGTTTGTAGTTTGTAGTTTATGCGTATTTGGATAGAAAGACAACTGGTGAGCTTATGTTCCTGTTTTTCACTCTATAAAGCGAAGTTTTAGCCAGATAACTATATTTCACGTCGTTTCTTGAGTTTTCGTCGAATAGATAGCATGTTTCTAGATTTCGTATAATATCAAGCAGTGCTAAATATTGACAAAATTAAAACGCCTCCCATAAATAATTTACGTTTGAAATAAAAAAGAAATATTGGCTTTCATACGATTCGAAGTACTGATCGGGCGAGTTGGTAACTGGAATCAACATGTAACACCGCCATATATGTATTAGATCTTTTTGAAAATGTTCCCTATGACTAAGCTGATATATATATAGATATAGATATTAGATATAGATTGTGCTGCCGCAGCACCCCGCCTATGTAGAGTGTGTTCATACGGATCATGAACCTCTTATGACATTCTTGATATTATTCCTGATAAGTTTCTGTTTCCTACATCCACGAGTAAGACGGATTTTATCTGCATATCATAAAATTGTATACATTCTAACAAAACAGTACCACACAGTAGGATTGTAATGAAAAAATTAGAACTCAACAAATCGTGTAAATTTGTATTACCCTTGCATATATAGAAATTGTCATGACATAGGAAAACTGTACATCATTTAGTTGGAAAAGAAATAAAAACAGACCAGAATCAAAAAGGGTTTTTTGTATAGAAGGACTGGAGGGTTAGTTGGTATACATTGTTACTAAATGTAATCTAACAACTTCATTTTCCGTTGTCTTCACTCTCTCTAAACATAGAGACAGCAAAACAGAAGTAGGAGATGAAGGATGAATAGTCCGACCGATATCACAAAGATGCTTTTCATACACAAATAGGGCAGGACAAGTATTCGTTCATTCTCTATATAGTGAAGATATCACTGGTTCTATTCGGACCAATTATGCTATAGCTTTTCTGTATCTGCAGGAAATGTGATAAAAATCCTGTCATCTTACTCCGTGAAGAAAGTAAAATTACATTGCACACAAAGGGGATGATACTAAGACTACAGTGCTTTGAAGAAGTAAATTTGTGCGCCTAAATATGTACATTTCCTCTTCGAGGCGAAGGACATCCAACGCCCACACACAGAATTATATAACAAGCTGCTCATTGAATTTGTCATTGCATTGAAAACAAAAAAGTGTTCACGCTCGACTGCAGTGCCAAATTCTCAGTTAACTATAACAATATGTACAAATATACTGTATGTCTACACATATTCCGTATTATGTACAAATGATTGTTGAAACGCCATGGCGATGTTTATTAAACTGCATAGAAACTGCAGAACATACACTTGAAGAGTAAAGCTATATGGTGAAAATATGAAAATAAAGTTTGATTTCGTATCAGCAGCTAAGCAACAACATATTAATTTAATTGCTCGAATTTAAAAGCAAATAGTAATTATGTAAGTAGTATTGTAATAGTTTGCTATATATTTAAAAATTGCGGTCATTACGCATGCCTTAGTTGTCAAAAATATACTTTTCGGACATGTAATCCGTCGTTAATAATGACGAAAATAACTTCGAACGTTTATAGAAGTACTGTTACGTATTTTTAAAAACAAATCAATGATAAAGTTAAGAAACGTACTACAGTAGTTGCCTCATAAAACCTAGCAGACATTATTTAAAGAATGTTAGGCATATCTCATTAGGTTTGATTTTTCTCAAAACACTTAACTATACGATCGTTAATGGTTAAACGATACTACCAGAAAACGCTACATTAAAAAAAATCATTGATAAAAAGACTTTGCCTAAATTTTTCCGTTTGAGAAAGGAAAGAAAAGTCTATTTCTATGATTCCATTCTATACAAGTTTTACTAATAAACAATACAGTCTGTTACGAACCAAATGCGCGTTGATATTATTGGAGCTAATTGTAAAGTTTCCGCTGTGTTTTAAAGTCTAAAAAGGAGCCGTTGGGTGGCGGGGGTGGTGGTAGAGGGGGCAGATAAGTCGAATGTTGGGGTATATCGTAAGTCTGACTGTCCGAGTAAGCCGCGGGCTCGTAGTGGGAATAGGACGGCCGCGTGCGTTCGGGTTTCTTGGAACGTTGGAGGCACCGGTAAACGAGGAGGAAGATAGCCAGAGTCACGGTGAACGTCCCAACCACCGCCCCGATCATTTCGAGCAGGGTGAACTGTTTTTTAAAGAGGAAAGTGTCCGAGTTGGGACGACCGGGACGCGAGGGAGGTGGCCTGGAAAAAGATCCTTGCTCATCCCGATCGTCTTTGGGTTTCTGTTCGTAGATCTGTGACTCGTCATCGCGATTCCTGTCCAGCCCGACGCTGAACGGGGGCCGTTTGGGTTGGGGCACTAGAGGGAGCGCCGTTGCGCCTAAAGCCGTTGTTGGAGGCCAGGTGATTCGCACATTGGCTGTCACGTTGCCAGTTTTGTCCACCACCTGGCACGCATAGTGTTCCCGCTCCTTCCTCTTGCTGATGAGCATCACGGCGCTGTTGGGGTCCCCACGGTACGGCGGATGCACATAGCGGTCGGACAGACTTAGATAGTCCCATCGGACCAGCATATCGGGCGAACCCTGGGCCGTGCAGGTCAAACGACCGGCCGTGGCCGAAGCGAAGTCCACTTCGACCGCCCTGAGGCGGGGTGGATCACAGAAGAACATGGAGTCAGGCACTTTGTGGAGGGATATGTCAGCGAGACTGGGTGGGGAAACGCATTTAGGGTAAAGGTCATACTGATCGAAACTCTTGGACATGCGGCCATATTTCACTTTCCAGGTGAACACCTTGGCCAACCAGCGCATATCGCAGGAACAATGGAAGGGATTGGCGCTAAGGTCGACCGACTCCAGATTGTGAAATAGGGAGTCAAACACCGGGTCCACCTTGACTAGTTGATTTTGGGCCAGAATTAACTTGTTCAAATGGCCCGCGATTGGGACGAAGGACGCATGGCTGAGCACCTTCAGGTTGCAATTGCTGAGGGACAGGGACCGAACGATCAGTCCGCGGAAGGAGAACTTGTTCAGGCGCAAGTTGCGATTGTAATCTAGTCTCAGTTGTTGCAAATCTAGCCCGCTGAAAGTGTCCGACACGATGTCGGTCAGTCGATTTTTGGACAGGTCCAGTCTCTGAAGACTGGTCAGTGTGGCGAAGGCCCTCTCCTCGATCGATCTCACGCTGCAATTGCGAAGGAACATGGAAACGATCTTGAAGTTGGGTGTGCCGTAGTGGGACAGGTTGGCGGCCCGCAGAGTGCTGTCGTCAAATCTGTGGTCGATGAGGATTATCTTGGTTGTCCCGGAAAAGAGTTTCTCCGGTAGGCGAATGAGGCCCCCGTTCTGGCAGTTCAGCGACCCCAATTGACACGTCGCATCGCACACTTTGGGACAGGTCGGAGACGAAATTGCATCGTCTATCGATAAATACCACACGAAGAGGATCAAAAGCAACTTGGCCGTTGTCATCATTCCGGCGTCTGAAATAGCAAACAAATAAGTATAAAAAAATTGCCAAATATACGCGCGTCAAATTTGCTATTCTATCCATTGTTTAACTTAACGTATTGTGATGTTCAAAAGCTTGAAGCGTGAAATTATGGCATTTAAAGTTTATATTTTTATTATCTTTCAAACAACAACCCGTTTACTGAAGAAATTTTACTTTCAATTTTGTGGTTGTCGATATGCTACTATTTTAAATATTTAGAGCACTACATTTGATCGTTTGAGAACGCTATAAAACTTCTAATGAAAATTTAAATAAATGTTTTACACACCTCTACTAGACGTATCATTATCAGTAGTTAATAAAAAAGTGTTTCGGTTCATACCTTTATGTACGCAATACACTGCAATAAACTTATACAGTATATGGAGGTATAAAAAAAACTTCTGCAGGACTTCCAAAGTGGAGTTAATTTACGCGAAAAACGATTGCCAAGTGTTAGCGGCGGATACATCAGTTTGATCACCGTCGCCGATATAACGAAATTAAAGAATAACAGACGTTGTGCTGTTGGGATATTGCGCATTAAGGGGAGATTTACTGACGACTGTGAACTGCGGGAAAACTTCATCTGTAGAAGAGTTGGCGGTCCTCTTCTCTTCTGTGCAGTTTGCTTGAAATCTATTTATTCGATGAGTCACGGCTGTTGGAGAAGTATTGCAAAAAGTGACGTCTGCTAGACTTCTCAATTTTTATTGGTTAAAAGGGATATTTAATTTTTAAATTGAGACTAACTGTTAGTAGAGCATAGTATTTTGAAAGCTATAGGTGTGTTAAGACTGTGGTTTCTATCGATTGAATGACTACTACTGTACATTGTCTGCTGTTTACAGAATGCATCGCGCCAGAAAAATATGAACTCGCAAAATAATGGAATGAAAGTAGGCGAATTCAAGCTGGATGTGAGAACATCGTGAAGATGTAGAAGATGAGAATAGATCGCGCGAGTGCAGTGTACTGTAGAGGTTAGGATAAAGTTTATATGGCAGATGTAATCAAGCGATACGGTGAAAGTTGAGTGGAAGTTAGTATATGTAAGTCAGGCGAAAATAGACGGTGACAATATAGAGGACTGTACAGTGCGATAGGCATGAAGTATATTCATCGAATTGGGGAGTAGTAATCATTAAAATTCAGACAACAAATATAGAAACCTGTACACTATTCATGCCCGTTCCGTTTTAGAAAAGCTTCTTTAAAATTTGTTTTTTGAAATGAATCTGACACTTGCAGTAGACTTTAGACCCATGAAAATAGTACATTACGTATAGCTACAATATACTTCGAACACATTTTCTCGGAATATTTTGAAACAATAGTCGAAAAATACAATACTCTATACACATTTTAGGCGGTCACATAATACGTAATACACTTTTTGTAATTTATGCGATTTCGACAGATGACTGCAATGTTAGAAACTACATTCGTTTTTTGGTTTCTACAACAGAAAAGATTGTTTCCAAATATTTTCAAAGATATAGTCTATATAATAAATTTATTTCATAAAACATCGAAATTATCAAAATTGTTATGAACTGTTTTTCTAAATTCTCTAGTGACAAAGCAGAAATAAACGCCTTTTCTCATATTAACTGATAAACGGTTACAAATTTGAATATAGTATAAGCATGGAGAAACAGACGTATTGTCTGTGAAAAGAATATTAATTATTCGTCCAACTATTAACACGCTTTGTGCGAAGCAAAACAAAGGTTACACACATTTGAGGCTGAAGTTAATACACGCATCTGGCACATTGTTATATCAAATAAAACAAATTTTGGAACATTCCTTTTCATCGAACAGACATCCACCAAGTTATTTAAATTATTTAGAATAGAGCTTGGATGGCTAGATAGGATTCTCTCTATAATAGTGTGTGAATTGCCGGCGTGAGCGGGGAACAAAGATTAACAAATTGCTTCGGCGATCAATAAATTCTGAAGAGAAGAACAGAACATAATAGGAAACGCCTCATTGTTTTCCAGCCCCGTTTTTCGTATCGTTTTGTGTATGCGGCGTAGGACTATGGGGAATGGCATATACTACAGTGGAGAACGCCCGCGGTTGATTCTACAACGGTTTAGCCGGCGCATACCAGGAGAGGAAATCGGGGGGACGAACAATTGCAGATGATTTCGGATCACTCTTCACTGTGGAGAAAGAGCTAGGGCTCAGGGAAAATGAAGTCAGAGATAAAGAGCAGAAGAGAGTGAGTGAGAGAGAGAGAGAGAGCAGAGTGGGGAAGAGGGCAGGGTTCCCGTAAACCCAAAAACGGAACCAAGGGAAGCTGGAGTGGATTTCCTTCCTATGTTCTCCTTGGCCGGCGCACAATGGTTGGATGGCATGCTCAACCTTTTCAATGGACTCGACAGAGTAGGAAGGAAGAGGACGTCTAGCGTAAGAGGTCCGCAGCACGCGAGGTGGGGTGGGGAGAGGAGGGAGGGGGAGGAGGAGCAGGTGGAGAAAAATGGGAGAACAGAGAGACAGAGACAGAGAGAAAGAACGAAAGGGATGCACCATAACTAATCGAAGATCTTTTAGAGACAAAGTTGATGGCGCCAGAATAGAAGAGTTATTTGTTGCCCAGAGCTGCTTTGCAAAGATAGAGTGTAACTCGGCGTCATGGCGTCATGATCTCTTATCACCAATACAATACAGTACTTTCATTCTCTCTCGGGCAGACTCCCTCAACTTTTTCCCTTTCCGGATCTGAATGCGAGTTGAATACTCTTCTGAAGACAAACAAATAAAAGGCTATGCTGTCAACCTAGCCTCACTTCTTCATCTATTCATGAAATTGTTGTGAGGCCCTCTAACACCTGGTGTTGCTTATGTTTACTTACGCATGAGTCAGAACGACATTATGAGGGCAATTAATGCCACTAATATTATTCAAGCAAAACAACAAAAAGGAGAGGAAAGAAAGGGGGCGACGTGCGTTTAAGTAAAAAGCATACTGAGACATAGGAATTGTCAAGACCAAACCTAT
The DNA here is from genome assembly GCA_032274565.1 of Nematoplana nigrocapitula. Taxonomy (NCBI): domain Eukaryota; kingdom Metazoa; phylum Platyhelminthes; order Proseriata; family Nematoplanidae; genus Nematoplana; species Nematoplana nigrocapitula. The sequence continues at coordinate 7,560 of JAUYWV010176809.1, forward strand.
AGGATTATAATGCTCTAATAAAACCATATCTAGAACCCCAGTCTATAGTTTAAACACTACTATTGTGTCGAGTTTCTAGAAAAGACTCACACCATTTCCAATAGTTATACCAGCCATGTCGGGAGTATTTTTATATGGGTCCGGCAAATTAATTTCATGCGGGCGCTTCTATAGGGTACCATTTATGGCGCGCTTTCCGAAAATACATAATTTTAACCACATATAAGGGACGCAGATAAATTTGTTTTAGGGCCGCTAAACGATCAATAAAAGAGGTGAAGGAAGATAAATATAATGATATCTGTAAGTATAAGTAGAGACTATAGTTCCATACAACATATTGAAGATTTTTACAAATGTTGTACAGAATTTTAAATGTAGATACAGTTTCTCAGTAATGGTTTATAATTATCTCAAAGCAAAATAATGAAGTATTTTTAAAAATACACTGAATTTTATTTATGTGCATTTAAATATGGCCATTGAAGACACCGACGTAAACCAATTTGTCTAAAAAAATATATCAATCATCTATGCATGCCGAATTGGTTGCGAGTTTCAGTTAAATTGCAAACATAACATCATAAAATAATGCTTTATTTTTTACCATATAGAATTAGTTAAACGCGGCATGATAGGTGACCCAGATGGAAACTTAGTGCAGAGTAACACAGGAAAACATATTTGCTCAACAGCTTATTAAAGTTAGTAGGAATTCTTTTAAATGGGTCAGCCCGCATGTTGAGATAATGATTTTACCCATTTGTCTCCTATACTACTATGTGTGTTCAATTGATTTCCATATCTTTTTGTCCGTGCACGAGTTTTTGCATCGAGTATATATCTAAAGTTGATTCCCGTGTCACTAGATTGATTTAACTTATATTTCACCCCACAAATCAATAGTCTGACCTCATTTATTATTCCAATGCGCATAAAAAGTGACCACCACATCGAGAAAATTAACTGCCAAACTTTGAATAGTCTATACAGAGAGTGTTTTATAGAAATTTTACAATTTTTGTGCAATCTATATCGGACAATCACTATTAACCGGGCATATGTAGATTAATTAAATAAAAACTGCAAAATAAAGTATGCTATAAATGTAATAGAATAAATTATGAACTATGTACTAAAAACGTTACGTAATCGATTTTTAGCGTGAAACTTCTTCATTTATACCTTGAAATCAAAACTGTTATTTCCTATTTGACTGCTGCTGTTATAATTTCCTATAGTTATGCAATCTAACGGTATACGATGAACGAATCTTTCAATGAGCGCAGCCAAATTCAAACAATACGGTGACATTACAGATAGACCGACATCCCTATGTAGAGATTCTATTAATAGGACATATCTAAAAACAACCACAACTGTTATTCAAAACATGTCGTACACTATTTCTGTTTAAAGCGGTCTCTCAGTGCTAAATGAAAAAAACTTTAAATCAACATGTAAACTGTATTTTCAACCTGGAGGTGTCATTCTAAGAGTGAATATCAGGCGCGTAGCCATGGGGGGGATAAGGGGATATATTATCCCCCCTTGAGGGAAAATAAGGAAAAAATTATAAATTATCCCCCCCTTGACCAAATCCTGGCTACGCCCCTGGTGAATATATATAACATTTTGCAATGCAAGGGGACTTAGTGATTTTTTGGGAGCGGAGATGAAAGATTGCTGCCTATACTACACTGTACTATTACATTAGTATACAATTGTAACTTATAGATTAAAATAATTACCGACATTCACTTCTAATCCCAATTTAATCCCATAGCTAACTCGGGCATCGATCCTGTGTGACCTATGACCATAATTTAGTAGAATTCGATTAACTATTCATCGAATGTAAGTTATTCTCGGCTTTACACCATTAATCCATCTGATGCCATAGCCGTGATATAGTATCTAAACAGGAATGTCAAAACAAAGCATATTCATTACAGTATACGTATGTATATAGTATATAGACAATTATTTCGAATTAGTTTTATAATATGAACCACAAATGGAACTGACAGCTTTGAAAATTTAACGTATTTTTTATAACTTTTTGACGCTTTTATTCCGTCCCTGTCGCGTGCTGCTTAGATTAACAGAGACGATGTTGTGTGGTGCATGAGTCATTTAAACAAGGTGTGCACATCGTGGGATGCTGAGTTTCACGTCACCAGATCTGATAATGATGTTGACGACGGAACACTGTGCAGCACCTCTGTACAAGCGAAGTTTGCCAGTGTGTAATTTCTCCTATATACTCCGACAGACAATAAAGAGAAAAGAGTTCCTCCGTGATAGCTTTTTTTTACCACGGAAAGAAAAAAAACATCTATTATGACTAGAGAATATAGTAGATGTATGTGCTATCGTCGGTTTGTACAGAATTTGTTCAGTGTATAGAACTAACGGAGCATGACGGAATGGATGCAAGACAACGTTTCATAAATGATCATGCAAATAACAACTATTATTACGTTATTTTGTACTGTAATTTGTATTTAACTGTTTTACTTTTGTCTTTTCTATACACTACAGCTGAGCCTATTTATTGTTTGTGAAAAATTATATTTCACTTTAGTCTAGGTTCAGAATATTTGAAATCAAATGATACTGGGAAAATGCTTTCTTTAAATTATAATTTGCATAAGACTAAGACATTTGTTTGAGCTGACGAACACTTTCGATTGTGTGAACACGCAGTCGCCTACATATATATACAATCGCGAGGAATACTGCAGTAGACTCGTAGTTATAAACATAATTGTATGACAACCAAACAATGCAACAACATACTGTATGTATACTGCATATGTGGAACAAAAATATCAAATGTATATATAGACTGGCTATATAGACGCAAAATAAAGAATAAAATAAAATTAGAGAAAAATAGGAACGATGACAACTCAAAAAAATAAAAATTAATTCATCAATAAAACAAATAAATACTATAGAAATGCCAAGAGTGCTATAATTCAAATCGTGTAGGGAAAGATAATATTATGCAAACAATTTTGTTTGCTATCACTATACCAACATAACTATTATACAGTATGTATAGATAGTGCCAATTAGCCAATTAGCAAGTGTCAATTTATAGAACTCGATCGCATTTAATGTGTCGACTGATCGATCGGTTTAGTCACCATGGCGACAAACCATATATACAGTGAAAAATATTGTGAAGAAACGGAGAAAATAATCCAAACAATACTTTCATGTCAACTAAATTGGCGCGCACAAAAAACGGCCAATGAGTCGTATTTAGCACGGCTTTGCGGCTATTCCGCATCTTTGTGACAAGTACACGGCGTCTTGTAATTAAATATGTACAGTTGGTTGTCATTAATTTAATCCGGTATGTAATTTCACCCACAAGATTGGGGGTACGTGCAAATAGAAAAGATTGTGTTTATGAGAAAATCTGTTCTAGAAATATGAAGAAAAGTAGCAAATTTCGTTTTAATGTACTTGTACAAATGTTTGATTCGTATTTTATAATACTGTCGACTAAATTTTCACAGTCCAAAATGATTATACGTGCATATATATTTAGCTCTCAGCACTTCTTTCCGAAGAATGAAAAGAGCGAAACGTTTTGAAATTTAAAAATGTTAATTATATAGTTTCTGTGAGCGTGTTTTAAATTCCCTATGAACACTTAGAGGTTCTTCCAACGGAAACAAGTGGACAGCGAAGATCTCCAGTCTCAATCGATGATCTTTCAAGGGGAACCCAAATCAGCCTGACGCCCTCTTGTCCGGAAGGCGATGAGAGCGGCTGTACGGTAGCAGTGGAGTTTTCGAACTAATTGAAGCTAGAGGGTCTGTACAAAGAGCAACCGAGGGGAGAAGTGACGTGTTGTTAATCACCCCATAGCGATTGTCAAAGATTAGATAGATAACGCCTCAACTTTCCTGCTACTTTTTCAGAATTTAAGCGAATTTAAAATGTAATTCCGTAATTTAGACTGTAGTATTCTGTTCATTGTATTTTATAGAGAAGTTTTATAACTCGTTATATATATATATGAAAATATTGTTCAAGTAAAAAATTGTATTGTTTGAGAAATTAGGAAATCAGTTTTTGTTTCAATATTTAGTACAAACGACAGTATAACATGGTTCAGGATGAAATATAATTTTAACTGCTAAAAACATCAAAAATCTATTATTTAGGTTTTTAAGATTTTTAACTTGTTTTTGCTCTTTTCTTGGACAAATTCTCAGCAAATAAACCCAATCGGAAATGGTCACGTGATCTTGCTCAATTGTTATCGTTGACTTGATCAGTCCAAGTTCCAATTTTGGAAAAATGACTTTTCTATAAACAGTATGTATATAGCTTACTCAGAGATCAATCGAGTTTTTTTTGCGAGGGTCGATCTTAGAAACGATTGGAGGTTTTCACAAATGGGTGTTTTTTCTCTGTCTTTTGTCAAATTTTGACATTTCAAGACGCTCATCGCCGGTGAAAAGAAAGTGGTCAGTGAGCTAATTCAGCTGCGCCTGTTATGTGCCGCGGAATATTTTGATGAAATTCTTCAATAAACGAGCGAATATCAGCACAAAACTGCCGATGCGTTATGTGTACGTAGTGTGCGAGTTTGTGAATATATATTATTCATGCACGCACTATCATCGTATATGACACGGGGTAACAAAAGCACTATCATCGTGTATGACACGGGGTAACAAAAGCACTATCATCGTGTATGACACGGGGTAACAAAAGCACTATCATGTATACAAAACATAAAACTATACTATATCACAACAAATTGACAAGTAGATTCAGCAATACGGTGTACTGCGCAGTTGATCGACAACTGTAGAAAATCTGTCACGAGATAGCGCCACCGAAGCTTGGATACAAAGAGGTTAACACCTATTGAGGTTGGATTCGGAGCGACAGTACTGTATATACTGTATAGCGTCGCTCGAACGGGATCCAGCTGTACGTCTTTTTCACTTGTGGCAATTTGCAGTAGTTTGATTAGAATTTGGCAATTGAACTTCAGATTTAGAGGTTCACTATGTTCTCTTGAAAACACAGTGTTTAGGGAGTAAAGAGCATAAAATTACTCTGACGAACTGCTCGATCTCGGCATTTCTTATACTATCACCTTGATAATTCTTGACCTTTCATTTCACTTTTTCCTTCGGAAATGATGGAAGTTGGTGTGGCTTGGAGTGGAGGAGGTAAATTTGAAATGCAACTACCATAGACTAACAGACTTCAGCATTTTTATTTCCTCTGGCAATGTCATGTACTTGTGCATGGGAACAATCACCCCGTGTCCAGTCACTGATTGAATGACGGTCTATATAAGACTTTGCTTGTGTATATTTCTATATATAGTATGCTTGCCAATAAGAACGTCAGAAAATGCTCTTGAAGTTGGCTTCATAAAAAATGCATTTTTAATTGCACCGCACCCTTATCTTACATTTCTCAGACATTTCTTCTATAAAGCACCTGTTCATCTATCTCCGCCTGCGTCCAATCATTCCAATATACTAAATGTTAGACCATGTTATAGACCACCCAGACTTTTGCACTACACCAGATGACAGGCAATACATTGAGATTTGCTTATTTTATTGTTTACCAAAATGAACATAGATAAAATAAATCGATCTTCATGAGTATATTAACTCAGAATTGTTACTTCTGAATAATTTCATGGAGCTAATGCAGTACCCTTTTCAAATTTACTGCAATTAATTCGAGTGATTTAATTGGTTAATCCATGGCGGTAAATTTGAATTGAGGTAGGTAAATTGAATAAAGTAAAATACTAAATTAATTTTCATGTATTATAATGATTGATAAATTAAAAATAAATAAAAAGTTGATTGTGTTGGTTAACAAAAAGAGCTTAATACATTTCAGTTGATAGAACGAAATTAAAACAATATATGAAACACATATCGTAAACAATTTATAAAATAAAATTGCAATAATTGTCTTAGTAAATATTTGAATGAAATTTGAGACGAAGTCGTTTGTTAACGTCATAATGACGTGTATCAAAAATGAAGTAAAACCGTGAAGAGCGTGCTAAAATAATACGATTTTTATCAATCAGAGAACACACCAATCTCGACTGTTTTCCATCTATTATGTCATTTATGTGATTCTAGCAGTTCCTTCATTGTGGAACTAAGAAATTGTGTAACAAAATTGCAATAATTAATATTATATAGTGCCCCATCTTGAACCTTCCCTCCACAGTATATGGTTGCTAAAGCTTATGTAGGGGTAGACCTCGTCTTTCATGTATTATAGTTAATTAGCTTTTACCGTCCTTGAAAACTTGCCTTGGAATAGGCCGAGGACCCAAACAGTTTACTTCTTCGTTTCTGTGTGTGATAATCGTTGCATTCCTGAAGCAGGTGACGAACGTTTACAATAACTTTGCATGTCGGAAACTTAGAATCCTTCTTGTCAATTATGTGAAGAACTTCTGCTGTTTGCAGGTGGAGCTTCCTTTTTTAATTGATGTTACGTACGGTACATTCGCCTCTCATTTTCTCATAAACCATATCTTAAGCCTAATTGCAATTTAAATGTTTTTACATATTATAATTATTTTTCAAATAGTTTTGAAAATAGCCTTTTTCATATAGAAACCCACGCTTTGCCTACTTTCCTTGATAAGAACAAAGTGCAGAATTCTGTTATATGGAGAAAGATAACAACAAGTGTCTCACATTACTGAATGAATGATCGATCATCCATTCAACGAAATCTGGCATTAATATAGAACCTGTTAGAAAGCAGAAAAATCATTTCTAATTTCTATATACTACATAAAGTTATTTAACATATAGTTGATGGTCGGTTGTACGAGTGATTAATTGTGGTCTGAATCTACACGGTTGTTTCCCAAATCTATTACGTAACAATCTCTCTCTACATAAAGTTGCCGCAGACCTTGGGACTAATGACTTTATGGAGGATAACAACTATGATGGGGTGTCCGCTATGGGGTTTACTTTGTTCCTATATATATATAAATATTGAATACGTAAGCAGTAGCAGAAGAAATCCCTCAATAACTAGCCAACCCGAACTGCGGTTTAACCATGTGAAGAGATGGCGAATTAATTTGCAAAAAGAGGCCTGGCACATGTTGGAAGAAAAATCCAGTTAAATGAAGCTAATGCGCGGGACAACTCGGCTCGCGATTACAGTTTCTGGTAACGGTTGGGAATTTTAAAATTTTAAAAAGAAACGTTTAACTGCATATATATTCTACACATCTCTCCCTTTACAATTTATTTCAATGAATTTATGGCAAACCTTTTATGTACTTACGGAAGCATACAGTATATGTATGATTCGTCATTTAAAATATGACTTATTTATAACACTCATATTTTTTATTTTTAAGTAAATGAAAAATTTATCGTGAACTTATAAGTTATAATGAGTTATTTCAGACTTTCCGATTCGATAAAAATCAGTTTGCGTCAGATGCAATGCTTTTGTAGACAAAATAATAAATGTACAAATACCAACACATGATTCAAACTATAGCTAAAACTTATAAATACCGAGAGAATAACGTATAGAAACACGCAAAGCGCTGTCACGGTTTGTTGTGATACACAACACAATATCAATAAACCAAGCTCAGCCTAAATCGCATGAAAGGGAAGGTTGAGTTTTAATTCGAACATTTTAGAGAATATTATTTTAAAAACGGAGTTTTATATTATTTATAAATATAGATTACAGTATAATTTTTTAATTATATTTTTCCTTTATATTTTTGACAGAACCAGTTCTCCTATTTTTGCCAAAACATATCGTTCCATTTTCGTTCCATTTGAATAAGTCTACCCTCTGTCACCTTACATACAGCGTGTCGATCTGATATAATGGAGATTGGCGCGAATTGTTGGAACTCTTGGGAAAGCCCCGATATTGTCCCACCGGAGGTGTCAAAAGGGATGAGCAAAACTGTGATGGATAGATGTCAGGAGTTCCCTTATCTCACATGTTTATCATCCGAGATAGATTAACCCAGCGGGTTTAATAGTCAGATAGTCAGGGCATGACATTTAAAACAATTAGACACGGTTGGAGATCGCATGATCTCCTAGTTTTTGCCATCAATTTTCTCCCTTTTCTCGCTCCCTCGACCCCCTCCCTCCCTCACACTCGACCTCCCGCACCCACTGTTAACAACAACCCCCTGACAACGACGACGTCAGCTAGACTGCAGGGTGCCATCGTCGCCGGCACGGCACAGTCCCGAGCTACTTCCATTTTTCGGAGCGGCGTCTTTCCACATTCGTCACAGGGGGCACACATTGGCACATGTCCGAATCACTACTCGTCATTTTACAGGTAAATAGTGCAAAAGAGACAACTGTTTAGCACCTCTGGTCGCATGTGGATGATTCTTATTTTTCAATGATAATCTGATCATGGAATCTAATTTTCTATTAAGGTAGATTTGGAGCCCGTGCAGTGATATTTCCGAAACATGTAACAAAGGTGATGAATGCAAGTCGACCGCAGAATCTTGATGGAATTAAATTAAAACTGTTAAGACAATTAAAATTGTTTATGAAAAATAACTACAAATCATACATGTTTCGAAACGTTAACGTTTCTTCATCAGTGAATAATAACAGCCAAAGAAAAACAGAATTCAATAGGAAGTTGCGTAACAGTTTATATATATATATATATATATGTATATTAACTGTCATATGTATCTTCTATTTAACTCGGATTTTCTGTGGCTGAAATTTACACTTTGAGAATACTTCGACAAGGAGATCATCCAAGGTTTGGTAGAAATAAGTAAAAGAAAAACAGAATCCAGATGTGAACTGGCGATGGACTGGCAGCAGTATGGGCAATGTACAGCAACTATATACATCGCCGAGATGCGAGCTTTACTCGCAGCTGCGGAGTTAATCCTACAAATTGATCTGGAAGGCCGCCAAAACGATCTGTCTATGCTCCGACTCTCAGTAGGCCATCGCCAGGCTGGAGGCAGAGCCCTTACAGCAAGAATGCGAGACTAGCCACAACATCCGATCGACAATCCAATGCATAAGAGATCAGGGCCCCTGCATTCAGTCCGAATGAATCGCGAGTCACTATACGGACCCTAGGGCCAAACACCACCCCAATTCCGCTCCAATCAGCCAGCGCGGTCATCAAACGTGCGACAGCAAAAGACGTGAGAGCTGCTGGGGGCCATCAACGCGGGAGTGGCCCAAGTCCCCAAGAGCCTGACACGGAGCAAGCAGATCATGGTTCGCTAACTCCGGTCAGGCCAGTTGCCGATTACGAGGGAGTACCTGTTCCGCATTGGGCGGCTCGACTCCCCGACTGCCCTGTGTGCGGCGTACCAGTGATCAATAACCTGGTGCAGGACTGAGCTGCGGGTGGCCATCTGTGGTCCAACATCTTCGACCCGGGGTCGACTCTTCGGTCGATACTATCATCACCCCTGGGCATGGTGCAGTATCTTCAAATGATGGGCGTCTGACGCCCCCGCATTTATTCGGCCAGCAGACTGGGCATAAGAATGAAGAGCTGAGAAATGGGTTAGATTGTAAAGGCCACCACAGCGCATCTAACGGCACCGAACCGAATGATGAAGAGTTTTCACAAGAAACGCTAATGTTTCGAAACATGTATGATTTGTATACTGTACATATATAGTTGTAGTTATTTAAGCAGTTAAATTTGTAATCTAACGTGATGACTTCTTCGTCAAGATCACAGATGTGCATGAGTTAACAGGTACAACAAATAGTAAAGTTATAGTTATTTGTGTAAATGCCATGCTGATATACTGAACGTCTCATCCAGCGTTGCCACAAGATTATTTATTTATCCTTTCGATTGTCGTTGCGATACTTTTGAATCTTTCTCCCCACGATGCTGCTTCTTATCGCTACCAAGCTTTTTGACAAAATTGACTCTCAAGCGGACATTCTTTGCATCACCTCATTCCACCTAAACTACCAAGAACGAATCACTACCTCATTGAACTCTGCAAGCCGCAAAGAAGACAGAATACATTTGTTATCCAAATGGCCCTTTTTCTGAATTCCTCTCTATAATTCTCATCAATCT
>JAUYWV010176920.1:0-26492 GCA_032274565.1 Nematoplana nigrocapitula
GGTTGTCGGACTCCTCTCAGTCGTGAACTGTGCTTATTAGTTTGAATTCTCTCACCTGCTTGCTTGTATCATATTGGAGATAATCACAACACGTTTTGGTTGCGTGCTGGCTGGTCGGACTCTTTCCTATCCGTCACTCAGTTAGTGATGTACTGGTTCATTCTGTTTCTAGCTAAACGGCTCTCTTTATTTCATTACACACTTACTGCAGTTCTTTTCGTCCGAACCATCCGAACAATCCCAGTAGCTGTCGCAACGATATTTGGGTTTGATACACTGATGACCGCTCTCGCATTGCCACAGAGATGGATCACAGGTTGTGGGCACCTCGCAGTATTTGTCCGGGACACACTGGAACTGGCCGTATTTGTTACAGGTGCTAGCAAAGGGCAGGAAAGAAATGATAAGATAAGCACGCTCAAAGCATAAAGAATGGCAGTCGGACAAAAAAATAACTTTGTTAGATTCATATTTTCGTATTTACATCAAAACAATCGGATAGTTAGCCGAGAATCAATGATTGTGATTCAAAAAGATCGTTGGATAATTATTAGAGATAGGTGTTGTTCTAGGCAATATTATGTTTTCCGCTAGTAAATGAACCATTCAAGGGCACTCTCCCCTTCTCAAGGAGTACTTCACCGCACATGGGGAGCGAACTCCCCCTGGTAACGCTGCTCCCTAAGATCTCCAACAACGCATCCTGGAGTGCCCTACACACGCGGCCATCCGAGTTGCCCAAGCTCGGGAGGGCCGATCCAGGGGCCCTGATCTATTTTCGAGAGATCAGACTGTTACTGTCACAGGAGAAGTACACAAATACCCACCTCAGATTTCTATTAGTATTTATCATCATCATCATCAAGGTTGCTTCCTCAAGCTTGCAGGAGGTTTGGAGATCTCATGTCCAGCGCGATTCATACCCTTCTGCCATCTTCTTCCGTCTTGGGCCCTTCCTTGTTCCGTCTCATACCATCCTGTTACATGTAGAAATTATTTTGCATTGTCTATCCACTGTTTTCTTGGTGGTCCTTGCCTTCTCTTGTCAGTATAACCTTCCGTCAGCTTGAGCAATAGATCATCAGCACTTCCTCTAGCCACATGACCAATGTATTCCAGCTTAATCCGCAGGTCTTTATTCAACAATTGTCGACTCATTCCTAGGTCTGCTAGAATGCTTTCGTTGGTGTTATGCTCACGATATGAAATTCTGAGCATACGCCTGGAGAACCACATTTCATATGCGTTAATTCTATTTATATCACTTTGTTTCAGGGTCCAGCTCTCCCATCCGTAGGTTCCTATGAGCCAGATATATGTTCGTTGTATTTTCATTTTAGTCAGAATTTTGATCTCTCTGCTAATTCAGCTTTTGGCAAGACCTTTATATTTTGTTTTTGCCATTCCAATTCGACTTTTGATTTCTTTGGTGGTCTCCATTTATAGTTTTCAAGCTGCCAAGCTATTTAAAATCTTTCACCTGGTCAATTCTTTCTCTATTAAATCTTACATTTAACTCCTATTCTTCCCTATACTTACCAAAGTTGCTTTTATTTTCTGGCATTTAGTTTTAGGCCATTTTCTATACTTTTATTTATCAGTGCCTGTAGACTATTCTCTGCTGCCAACTGATTACTGTCGATAAGACAAGTACCGTCCGCGAATCTTATGTTGTTCACGTACAGACCACCTGCTTGAATTTCGTTCTTTCTATTATTGTGACAGAGTCCCGCTTTACGCATCATTTCTTCACCATAAAGGTTGAAGAGATATGGGGTCAAGATACATCATTGTCGAATACCTTCCTCGAATTTGAACCAGTTTGTGTTTTCCCATTCCAGCGAACGCATGCCTCTTGATTCTCTACAGGTCTATGATTAAATATATGACATGCTTTGGAAAGCTCTTGTCTGTCAGAACTTTGAACATTGCCTAATATTCTGCATACACTGGCAAAGGCTTTATCATAGTCGATGAAAGTAGTGACAGCTTTCAGTCTCGTTTCGATCGTTTGCTCAATTACCAGTGGCAGGTACACCAACATGTTCGTGGTTCCTCGCCCGGATCGGAACACAGCCTGTTCTTCTGGAAGTTCAGCTTCAATCTTCATCTTAAAACTGTTTGCAATAATTATCAGGTGGATCTTACTGGCATGACTTCGCAAACTAATAGTGCGGTAATCGGGGCACTTTGTTTGATCCCCTCCTTTGTGCAGAACAACAAATTCCAGTTTTTTTCAATATGCTGGGCATTCATTATCCCCGATTTTCCAGCATAGCTTGTGCAAGATTTCTATTTCAGATGTTCCACTTGCTTGCAGCATTTCTATATTGATGCTATCTAGTCCAGAAGCCTTTCTCTTTTTAATATATTTAATCGCATTTTGAACCTCTGACTCCAAGGGCGGTGGTTCCTTCTCTTCAGGGGGATAGGTTTAATCTCCAATTTCTTTGTTAGGCTATATAAACATGCTTTCGGTGTATTATTTCCAATGCATCTTGTTGCTTACGTGTTGTCTTACCATACTTATCTTTGATAACTGCTTGTCTTGGCTTGATTTTGTTTTACAAATACTGGAATTTTGTCTGTAACTTTTACGACTGTTAGTTCTGTCTTGTACAGACATTTCAACCATTACACATTCTGCTTCGAGCTAGTTGCTTCTATCCTGCCTGCACATTCTTTGCACTTCCCTTTTGGGTCTTTTGTATTTTTCATTTGAAGAGTTGTTGCGGGCCGCTTTGGCCTTTCGTTTGTCTCTTGCTAGTGATAGGTCATTAATCCAAGGCTTATGGGTTTTTTATTGCCAACGGTTCCGAATACCTTTTTGGCTGCTTTATTGTAGCATTCTTATCTTTACCCAGAGGTCATTTACGCCAAAACTTTCTTGTTCATCAAATTATTTTAGGACTTCGAAACGATTTCTGGTGGCCGCCTCGAAATCTTGTTTGAGAGGATCTGCTTCCAGTTTCTGAAAGTCAAATCTGTTGACCGTGGTCTGCTTTTCGTACGTCGAAGATTTATCCTGAAAGTTCCCACCACTAAATTGATATTTATCTTGTTACATTCAAGTTCTCTTTTCCTTGTTTGTTTCATTGTTCTCACATTCCAGCTACCAATGGTGATTTTATTTCTAATTTTCATTCTGATTATTTTGTTCCACATCAGACTGCAATCGTCTTTCTTCAGCCGAGGCATCATTATCAGGCTTTGGATTGTGGCCGTCATTTCAGATAATGTCCGCCGGCTGAGTTGCTCCTTCCAAACCCCAGTCGCTACAGAGTTAAGAATTGCCCCGGGGGTCTCAGCTATTCCTCACCATCTCTTAGTATGAATCGATTTTAGCTCATGAGATTGTCAAGGGGCAAAAAAGTCAACAAAACACGCGCAATTAACCACATAAAATAGTGAAATCGCACATTATAATTCCCTTCTCTGGCTAGATACGTTACGCAAATTAGTCAACGAGAGTACGTGACCTGCAAAAAAGCAGAGTGCTCTGTAAAATACTGTATACGCAAAGCATGGCCTGCATGAAAAAAGCAAGAAAAATTTTAAAGCGTTTAATATTATATTCTGCCTTTTGCAGATCACAGTCGAAATGATTATCAAAAATACAACTTCAGGTAATTCCCGCCTGTATTCCATCTAGTATACTACTGTACATACTTTAATTTAAAGTGTATGCAAATAAGACAGTTAGACATACCACATTTCGCAGGTCTCCTTGCGGTAGATGACAGAGGACTGTCGAACCTCTTGGCCGTTATGATAGCACGGACAATTAGTGGAATCGATACAATCACCATTGTGATTCACAGTTCCATTGGGACAGTAGCATCCCTCCATACACACGCCCGTTTTGCAGTGGGGTTCAGGTTCGAAACCCTGATTCTTGCAGGTCTGTTCGCAGGGTGCACCGCAAGGTTTGTAGATTTTTCCCTTTTCGCACATCAGGGCTGAAAGCAGGGGGAATGAATAGAAAATATAATAAACTATGTTTTTTAAAAGAGCTGACAAATGTTGAGTTGCATAGTCGAAAATGATTAAGCTATAATTGCCCAATAAGTAATAAATACCGTGGACAGATTGTTTGGCAGAGTGAATGATAAATGACAAAAGTCAACAAAACAAACAAGACTGCACATGTTTTCTGCATGTTGCTATTTTAAGGAAATAACAATCTCCAAGCTCGGTATGAGAAGAAATAGAAACGCACAAACACCCATTCATCCATATAGATATAAATCTGCATCGATAATTAAATCAAGACTTAATATGTGACGGTGTCACCAAATCGAATTTGTTTCAATATCTTTCCATTGCGTGTGACATATTTCTCACAATTCTCTTGGAAAATTTAAACTTTGCGCGCGTGCAGCGCTTGTTCAATACATTCACAACAATTTTATATCCTCCGAAAGAGAGGAAACCATTATCTAAAAGACAGAAGTTTTAAAATGTTTTTATCGGTCATTGATTTCAAATAGGAGGCTCCTCAATTTTATATCATTACTTTACATGTCTGAACATTTTTTGTAGAAGATTTTGACACATACAGAGATGCGAGGCTGTTTGAATGCCTGCTTGATTGCATTAATTATGGTCATACCAAATTTCAACTTTAACCAATCTCAAATTTCTGAAATATCCCTCTTACTAACTAATTTGACGATCTTTAGGTATCCGATCGTAATTTGTTCAAACATTGTACATGCTCTACTACTATGAGTAGTGTGAAAATGAAAATAGCAAGTTTATCAAAATTGAAAGCCTAGGAACGGAAAACAGTTGAATCTACTAATTATGTAAACAGGAATATTTTCGCATCAGTTTTCAACATTAGCATTATCGATTGAAAAAATGTTCCTCGAATCAAAATAGAAACCACAATCTTCTACTTAGGAGGCAGACACCTTATCCACTATCTAAAACCAATCTCATATTCCTTGTGGAAATAGCAAAATATGTTCAGCTAGAAGGGTGCAAGCAGTACTTACGACACAATTCCTGGGAGCGCCATTTGACAGTGATCCCGTTATAGCTGCACTCATCGGCAAACATAGCCAACGCCGTGCACACACACTCGCAGTCGCCACCAGAATCGCAGCCGCAAGCATCGTACATACAGTTCTGGTAGTAGCGATCCACGTTGGTCCCTTCAGCCTCGATACACTTGGCGAATATGTTGTTCCGATCCTTGATGATGTTGCACATCTGCTCCGCCCATGCTTTACGGTTGGGATTCTGGAAGACAGAAGAGGAGGAGAGATAGAACAGCGACAGTTTTCATTTGTATATAACAAAATGTGTCAGAATGGCAGATACTGTTAAATTTCTGATGTAAAATTAATTGTAATTAATTAAGGCCGACCCGGAACTCAAACCTGCTACCTTCCCTAAAACAGCCAATTTCTGGACTACTGGCCACAGTGATTGAATTTATTATAATAAACTAAAGTGAAGAAAATGAATGGAAGAGAGCTGGTCCGTTTGGGAAGGCTATCGGTATAACCATCAAATATGTGAGGACAGATGATGGTTGATTAAAGGAGATGAGTTAGTCACTCCTAAAAATCAATGAGAAGGAGAAAAAGAGCAATCTTGCGCCCCCCGGACACGGCTTCTGGGTCCGGCCCCCGACCTCTCGGTTCTTCAGGGAAGTCCCACCCATGTGAGGGACTTCCTTCGTGTGGTTGGGCTGCTCGGGCGGCACCCTGAATGCCGCGGCCGGCATTACCAACCAACCAAAAGAGCATATTATGAACTTTTTAATCGTTAGTATAAAATCAAGGCTGACGAATAATTACCAGTGCGCAGATATCGGTGAATTTGGCGGGTGACTGTTCCGAGCTATCAGCCGGAGAGGGGCAAGAATCCATTCCGGTTGACCAGGATTCTCCAAACTGAATAGGGTCACTGTAGGTCATTGATTGCCGACTCCAATCGTTACGCGAATCGTCGTCAAAGTTGCCGCACAAACCCTGCACTTTATCCTTGTAGAACGGCTTCAGATAGATGTAGACTCGAGTACCTGTACAATACATGCAACAAATAAATCGATTGAATCGTTGCAACGGTAAAAGCAATAGTCATAAGCGTTAATATCGTGAATAGACTGCATACAGTACTAACCTATACTTGTAGCAAACTACGTAGTGATAGGTTGAAAGATAGCTTCACTGATGCAGAATTTTCTTTCTACGGACATTTTAACAAAGAAGCGATTTTTTAAACATTTATTCGTTGTAGTTCTTTTCCTCAATCCTCATCTGAAACCATTTTGTTCAATTTTCTGAATAAATGTTTTAGTCGCCTTACTTTGATTACGGCTTTCCACTCTAATTTCGTTAGTCTTCGCTATACTATGGATTCTCCTCCTTTAATCTGGTTAAGAAGCTAAAGAAGATTGCACACCCGGCCGGTCAGCACAGTTAGATAGTCTTCACAACAACAAGGAAATGGGCTCCTACTACACGATCAAGGATCCAACTCTAAGAATTCGATTACCAAGGAGGTACTGTATATACATCAGTTTTGTTGTCCGGATGCCCCACATACGACCTATATTGGTCAAACCAAACGGCACATCGATCAGAGGATTGCGGAACATCGCATTCACCTACCTATCAGCGGTCCGGACTAATCTGGATGACTGTCCATCATGCCGAGCATATGTAGAGGACAGATTTACCGCCCTTGGCCCTACGCATACCGGGGGCGTCGATATGTTTTGAAAATTGGGGGTGGTAACTGACGAAGCACTTTCGTCTTTCGCCATTACTCCCGACAATGGCAAAATCAAACATTTTTTTAAGAAGATACGTCGATCATTTGCACGACCAGGAGCCAAGTTGTGAGAGGGCGAGATGCAAGGGATACGAGGAGGAAGCGGGGAGTACGGAACACTTGCTGCTCAAATGCACCAGATCGGAGAGGAAAAGAAGAATGGTCTTCGGTCCCGAGATGAGTGAGGACGACCTACAGGATGACGAGATGACAGCCCGATTTCTGAGGGAGATCGGTGTCCTGGAGCAACACAGTCGTTGGATTAATCTGGCGACGCCACTTCGACAAGGAGTCGGCCAGGAGTAACGAAACGAAACCAGTATTTTCTGAAGACTGATTAAATTATAGAATACATAAAATACTAAATCACATACTGTAATATACAAGTAATATAATGTAGCCAACTGAAACTTGTTGCTGAATTAAATGAGCAAAAACTGATCTAAGTCATTGTACAAACAACGTTTATGCACAAGAAACACAAAAATATACAAACTGCAAACATTCGAAAGCTGCAAACGCCGTGCAAATTCCCGCGCCAGGTCAAGTGTGTCTACCCAGTCCATCACAGACTGATGAACGTGACATACCACGATGTGGTTGAGGCGCAGATGGGTCATAGTGGTTTGAAGCCAGTTTTTCAGTCTCCTCAGTTCATTGAAGGACCGTTCAGCTTCACATGATGAAACCGGACACAACAGCAGAAGACGCATCAGCCGCTCGATCTGGTTAAAAAGCTGCCGAACATCTGGGCTCATATGGGCGCCAAAGACATGCCGTGCATGCCTGGTGTATGGCGATAGCGTCAAGAAGGTCGAGCTCAACAGAAAAGAAGAAGTCTTGCTGGCACAGCTTTGAGGAGAACACTGCATGAAGCTGGCCGCATACAATTGCAGGAGGATTAATTAAGGTTTGTTGACCCTAGTGCGGACTCCTCTGCGTCGTGCTACAGGTGTCGTCAGACTCCTGAAGATCTGGAGCATTGGCTGCAGGAGTGCTCGGCGACCCTCCAACGTCGTAGCTTGTATTTTATACGTACGTTTCACACAGTATACAGCTGCAGAAAAGACTATACTACGCGGAATATACGTTCCTCTAGCATTGGAGGCTAGGGCTATCTTCTGCCTCACACTCACCAGCGTCACCGGGCAGATCCGGTATAAGACCAAACTATCGTTTTCGGGTTGTTAAACACTCGACTGACAGCTGTCAGACAGGTATAGGGGAAATTATATCAGGCCGAGCCTGGACACGAACCTGCCACCTTCACTATGAAAGCCACATGTTCTACTACATGTTCAACTTACCTCTATCCCAGAGCACTCGCAGGCCGAGTTTCTCGCTCACCAACTGAGTAAACAGGGTCAGATGTTCCAGTTTTGTTCCGTATTGACTCGAAGCTGGGAATTCGTCGGGATTGCGTCCACGGACGAGGGTGTACTGTTCAGTGCCGATAACGATTCGCACGTACTTGGTACAGGTCACCTGAGAAAGTGATCGGGAGGGAGAAAGAGATGATAATAAGGACCACGTCCTCATCCCCCACTTCCTCATATCAAGTGTCAACTAAAACCAATGTCAAATTCCTGAGAAAATCCGTCTTACTATTTAATTTGGTGATCTTTCGGAAGCGGGTCGTAAATTTATTTTCAGGATTGCTATTATGAGTACAGAACGGACTACATATACTACTAGATATTCTAGTAGTCCTTGGAGTAGAGTAATACTATGTGACCAATGGAAACTTGGGAAGAAATGACAGTTAAAAAGGTAAACACCTAATACATGAATTTAATAAATTATGTATATAAAATAAGCAAGCTCCGTGACTCCTGGGTAGGTCGAGTAACCTTAGAATGCGTCGTCGGATTGGTCAGTTTGCCAACAGAGAGTGAGCGCGAGCCAACGCGACTTGATTCACTCACTCACTCACACACAGTTTGGCTGGCTTAAAGCTGCACAATCAGTCAAGCTGATCTATGCTTTTCACTCTCACTCTGGCGTAATCTCTCTCGCGTTGAACACAAGCAAGACTACGGCGCTGCGCTATAGGCGGGTGGTTCGTCTTCCGTGCTAGCTGCGCTGACTATTTTCTACTTACTTCTTGATTATATAAATATCCGTTAGATTTCTTATTCCAATTTACAAATATTCCCAAAAGTTGGTTATTCATAACAACACTTGCACGCGTAGCTGCAGCGGGCCACTGGTACTAATTATTTAAACTATAGAAATTTCCGCATCTACTTTTCAGATAGATATTATTAGTTGAAAAAGTAGAAAATAGATAATTAACGAACGGAGGAGCTCAAACCCGCATTCTTCATTAGGTCACATCATTTGGAATGCAATAAAACTAATCGACATGGAACATATGCGAGAGGAACATACAGACGTAAAGCCTCTTTCGTAGAGATACGAGAACGCAGTTAAAAAGCGTTCAAATAGTTTTCACTTGGTAACTAAACAAATCGTGGCAAATCTGAAAATTTCTCGTATTGAAAATTTGAAACAAATTCAAAGAATTTTATCGAAGTACAACAACAACGAGCATAATCAGTATACAGTATTCACATGTATATAGTGTATTTGGAGCAGAGCTCACATATAGGAAGTTTCACGAGGGAGTAAACTTTCTTTTAGTGACCTTAATGCCCTGTCGTATAAAAAGACAATGCAATAGAGTTGAGGTTCGCATTATTATTTAAAACCCGAAAACTATTCTCGAAACATATGGACATAGATAATTTTAACGTGATTTTAGAGGAACAATTATTATTATTCTCGTGTAGTTTTTTTAAGTAATACTCTAACTACGCAAATAAAATGGCAAACAACTTCAATTATGACAAAATAATACAGTGCATGTTGGGTTAATAAACCGCCAAAAGTAATGAGATTGCAAGTTAACCATTATGTTGGCTATAAGCGAGTACAGTGTTTTATTTTACCTTTCGTGTTCCGCAGGCAATGTTAGCCACAGTAATATGTATTTTTGGTATATCCTTGCTCGGGATTCCATCGGTGGTCATCATCGTATAGCTGCAGGCTCCTTGGAATGAGTAAACCTTGTTGTCAAATGTCATGTAGTGGGGGTCACCGTATGCGACACACACGCCTACAATCAGTGATAGTTACAGTGCTTTATACAGTAGTTACAAGACCACAGAAACTTCATATCTATCGATCTATTTTGTAGATTAAAATATTAAATTTATCTTTAGCTGTTAACTTACATTAGAAAAGGTAATAATAATACACTATCAAAAATTCTCGGTTAAACCTGGTTAAAGTTTATCGCATCTCATTAGGCATCTGGAGATAAGGAAAAATAGGTAGAGAATTCGAAGTATGATGAACAAGATCTTACCTTCACAGTCTGCCTTATTTTCTCCAATAACCACCCACTTCCTGTTCTTACAGGCATACTCGCGGCAGCGAATCTTTAACTGGTGACCCGTTCGATAGGCTGTACCGAAGTAGTCGCACGGACAAGCTAGTTTGTTGACGCAGGTACCCTAAATATGGAAATATGTCAGTTGCAATCAACATGTAAAAGTACTAAGCCTACAACGAGTAACTTAACTCTCACAAATTAATACAATACAATTATAAACACCTTGAATTATTTTGGCAATTAGGATCACTGGGTCTGCCATGTATTCACCTAAACCCAATCCTCTCCGACAATAAAAACATTATGATACGATGTAATGCCTATGATGCATCTTCACCTTATTTATAGTAATTTACCAGTATACGTTATGGATTTATTTATGTCACTCAATTTTATATATAGTTCAACATACTATCTGATGTTGCTTTGTTTAAATAAGTGATTATTCTTATGTGAAAAGAATTATCGAGATTCATGTAACTATATAAGTTAGAAGCGTATCAACCAAAATTCTCCATTGACAATTTACATAATTCTATCTCAAACGAATTGACTGCGTTGACGCCTAAACATGTGCATAATTTTGTACAATTAAAAATAAAACAGCCTAGAAATTGAGATGATGTACAAATTAAAGAGGAATAAAGCTGAGTAATATTTAGTAATAAAATGAATTTCAAATGGTCACTTTTTCCCTTACATCACGCGCCATGACCAAATCTCCGGGGCAACCGCAACGAGCCGACAAAGTCTTGTTCGATTCGCACTGGTCATAGTTTGAACATAACTGGCAAGCCGGGACACTCTCCAACCATTCCTGATTCTTCGGGCAGATAATTTTATTCTTGCACTCCTCGTTGTCGCATTGGAAAGCACCCTCGTTACAAGTGCTGCAGTGAAAAATAATCACAACTTAAATGCATAAATACAAACATTCATTCGGTGGTGTGGTGTCATGTCTTCTAATCAAAGGAACCAGCGTTACACAAAATTTACATAAACATTACTGAAGAGTTACGCCCCCCCTTTTGTTTTAACACTCTACCACCAAAGTTTATAATCGTCTGCTCGTGTCAGTTCTGACAAAATGCGTTTTTTCAAATCACAACATTGTGTTTACTAAGTAGGAGAAACCCTATTTGTAGTTTCATAAGAAAACTTTATCTTTTAAAGTGTTAGACTACAGTGTAACAATATAGACTTCTCGTGCATTCATGTTCTTTAATAAGGTTTAGTGTGTTTACATTGCAAAGTTGATATATTGATTATGCATTTCCTAACCTAATTGTTTCCTTTCCAATTCCCACAGGAAATTGCAGACTGTAATTTTCAATAAATCTCGTCATATTCCAAAACAAGTTTTCTTCAATTACCGTTACATTTTTACATGTCTATTACTTTAACGCTTATTCTTTCGAATCACATTTCTTTTTAATGATTATGGTTTTACTGACTGTATTGGATAAACTTGTTAAATCATAACACACACGAGCGAACAGTATCTACTGTAATGTATTGAGCAAAACTACAGAAAGAAGCCCAAAAAGAGTAGGACAGCTGTTAAAACAGACGAAAGCAAGGAATCAGATGTGAGTCCGGTATCAGCATATTGACCTCCATAGACATTGTTGGTAACAGAAAAATAAAAACAATTAGTAGTTCTAGGGGCGCGGAAGACTGAGAGCGCATTTTCTTACTTCTCTATGTGCTAAATAGTGCATGTAGTTAATATCATTAATTCATTCACAAAAGATAAAAAAAGGCAGCAAAGAAACCCTTAGTAGTTTGACTGTCTATTCTAAAAACAAAGACAATCACAATCACTCCTAACTCACCATTTGGCGCATCGCCGTTCGATTGTCGATCCAACGGGGTACTCTTGGCTGTCTGGATTGACGGGATCGATGCATGGACATTCTACCTTCTGAACGCACTGGCCGCTTCTGGTTCGGTAGAGGTCGTTGGATGAGCAGTCGCATCCGGGCAAACAGATACCTTCGCACTGGGACGCCCCGCCCACACTCAAGTCGTGACAGCTGGTGTTGCAAGTACGAGCACAACTCATAATCTTCCCACCGCCACTAGTGCAAGTCGGAACTGTAATACACAGCAGAGGTGGTGCAATATAACCTTGACAGAAAATTATCAATCGCTGATCATACGTCACAGTGATATATACACGTCTTTATTTTGTGCTGTAAGAAAATTAAAACAAACAATAACCAAAAGCGTATCGCAAGTATTCTCGATTGATCAAACAATACTATATAAAGTAGCAGAACCAGAATAATGAACACTATATATGTAGACATATTCGCAAATAATTCTGCTCATGTCTGTAGAATTGTAATATTTTAATCACGTCGTTTACATTTAGTGACACCTCAAGACAATAAACGTAAAAAGAATTTGCATACAAGTTTAGATTTCGTACAATCAGTCGCAACTGTGATATTATAGTAAACGATTTTATATTAAGCGGTACAAGACATTTCAATTAAGTTCATTATCCATTGATTTCATAACTAAAACTAATAAGAAAAGTTATTAAATAATGAACTCAATTACAGGTAGCATCATTTAAACAGACATAGAATAGTATATTAATACTACTATAATCTCTGTCTCTCTTCTCTTTCTTCGGAAAGGTTATCTCTGATCATAGGCCGTCTTCTTTGCTTGATA
This sequence comes from Nematoplana nigrocapitula, assembly GCA_032274565.1. Taxonomy (NCBI): domain Eukaryota; kingdom Metazoa; phylum Platyhelminthes; order Proseriata; family Nematoplanidae; genus Nematoplana; species Nematoplana nigrocapitula. The sequence continues at coordinate 12,872 of JAUYWV010176920.1, forward strand.
GACAATAGCGCGCATCTTCTCCGGTCATTCGCACCGTGATAGCACCAGTTAATCGGTTTTCCAGTCTAATTACGGATGTTGTCAGCATATTGGATTCTTGGTCTTCCTTGACTGCACGTTCCTTCGGTGCACCCTTTTCATTAATTGACATTTACTACGGAACATGTGTCCGAAAAAGCCAAGCTTATGTTTCTTGTTGTGTATCAGAAACACTTTCTTTATTTTTAGTTCTTTAAGAATGCTGTCATCATTTCTTTTCTCTCTCCAGCTAACCTGAAGCAAGCGTCTCAAAATCCACATCTCCAGAGAGACTATCTTTTTCATATCTTTTCTCTTGAGGGTCCAAGATTCACTTTCCAAAGAGAAAACTGGCCAGATAAGGAATTTCACTAGTTTGACTTTTAAGGTATTGGCAAGACCGCGGTCTTTACAGACTTCGATGAGTTCCATCATACTCCTTTTCGCAATGGCTATACGAATAGCGAGATCTTTAGAGCAGTCTCCATAGGCATTCTTCACTGAGCCCAGATATTTAAAGTTTTTAACCTTATCAATTTGCACTCCATTTACTCGAAGTTCGGCGTTCTTTGTTTTTTTTACTTACTGTCATGTATTGGGTTTTCTTGATGTTAAACTTTAACAGATGTTTTTCGCCAAATTCATTAATTCTATTGATCATACTTTGCATCTCTGTTGGTGATTTTCCAGTGAGTGCTGGATCATCTGCATACCTATAATAGTAGTATACAATGAGTATTTTTATCTTTATTCAGAAATGGAATGTTCGACACCCACCAGCAAACGGGGGGTAATATCACCAAAATCGGTCTGCTAGTGGATATCATGTCGAACATGCCATTTCTCAACAAAGTTATTCTTTAAAATAAGATTAAACACTTTAATAACTTTTATAACATATTGTTGGCAAAACCATTGGCATTTCACGTACCGCAATTGGACAGCTTAGGAGAAGACAAGTCTACCTCATATTCTGGACCAACTCTTCTGCATGCAATAGCGCAGTTAATAATCGCCGAACAGTGTGGCTGAGCTGCATAGCCAGCCTGACTTTCCCGCTGACAGTATTTCAGGTAATACTGAAATTCCACCTTCAATGATTCTCGGCAAGCTTTGAATTCGTCCGATTGCATAAGAAGCTTTTTACATTCATCTCCATCAGAAAACTTTAAATAAATAGAAAAATATAAATTGTAATTCATATATCTATGTAATATTGATTTATGTTTTTATCAGTGAAACAAAAACTAACAATATTGTAAAGTAAAATCGAATCTCATTATGAACATTATTGCAAAAAGAATTTTGATAATGGATTTTAACATAATTAAAAATATCTGATCACGGCGATATTAGTAATACTCTTCAGGTGAATATCAAAATTACGTAAATCAACAAATGCAATTTTTGTTCAAATATGAAAATCTTGACTTAACTTGACAATCTCCATTCTATAAACTGATAACAATCTCAATTTAAAATCATAATTACTAATAACATACTATTCTGCTCTTTATGTTTCGCAAAAGAATGATTATGTATTTGAGGAAGGTGCTATTTGTTGATGCCAGAAGATTGACAACTTACGCTTAACAGTTGATATTAAATAAAAACGAGCTACAGAAATTAAATATTAAATTTCAACGACAGCAAAGAGGTTTGGAATAGAGATATCGCAGACAAAAGTAAAGTTATGGCCTATGGGTATACGATTGGAGTAATATAGTTAATTGACATACAAAACCCCATCCTGGAAGAAGTCAACAGGTATGAGTTTCTTGAAGCTGAGAACAATAAAAGAATTTATAGGTATATGAGTGTATTATAACTGGATAGGCAACAAATGACATTACTAAGCCTGATCCTCTGTCGAAAATAATTAAAGAATTATGATGAAGAATAAGATCATGATCAAGAAAGTCTTTGTTCATGCCACACTGTTGTAGAGCATGGCTACAAGATTTGGACTGGCACCTAAGGTATAGCAAATAAAATTAAATGTTTAGAAAATAAAATGCTTTAAAATACTGCTCAATTTACTATAGAAAAAAAAACATGAGTCTGTCATGAAAAAGATTAGCAAAGCATGTATAATACAAGGTTTTTGTAAACAAGAAAAATAAGCCTTCTGATTTTATATAAAGAAAAGGGAAAGTTGAATGACCTGGAAGAATAGAACACGAAAGTCATGGATTATTCAGAGAGTATGAAGACTTGGACAATTGTAAGAGAAATACATTCTATTCAGAATATCTACAGCTACTTAGGCTAGCGAATTAGTAATTAATAATATTCTGCAAAATATGAATCAAGGCTATTAAAAGCTATAAGTACATGCAATTGGCATACTAATAATACAAAATTAAATTTTAAGCATGTATTGTATGCAAATAATTATTAATAAATAAAATTGCATGCAACACTTTATTTTAATAAATAGGCAAATACAATTTTCATAAATTTCATTCATAATGATATTTTACAAACTGAAAAAATAAATTATGAAAATTAAAACTAATAAAAACTGAAAAATTACAACTAAAAAAGACCAAGTCTCTATCCTCTAAGATTTCAGTGGAAATAGCCTCATGTCTAAATAGCATATAGTATATATGCATATGTAGACCTAATTAACTAATGACCTTGGATCATGTGTTAGTTGAAAGAAGATTATTGATTATCTTAATAAAAAAGTTTCTTTTTTTCTTTTTTTACTTTGATCTTTTGAATTCTTTCAAACAGCATTGCATTAGAAAATGTGTGATTATCATTGATTTTCTAAATTGGTTATTCCACTGAAGTTTAGCAAAATGAACTCTTTGGTTTTCTTATATGTAGACTTTGTTGACTAATAGCCATGGATGTTATATTTGAGTGGATAAACTTTAGCCTATTTCCTCTGATATTCAAGTGGATATATATGACTAAATTAAGAAGCTTAAGATATAATTACCTGTTATGTTGTCTGAAATTTAAAGTTTATTATACAAGTAGGATTATTGGTATAGCATTAGTAATCGTGTAATTGCTTATTCTGCAGAATTCAGATTTATTGATTTAGCATTGAATCAATCGGGCTGCTGCAGAATTCAAATTCCTGCAGCATATTGATTTAGCATCGCAGCAAAAACATAGTTTTGTGGGGTATTTTCCGCTGTGGGCCTCTCAATTAAAAGTTTTGCATTTTGTGGCCATTTTTCCCATGTTACCCATTAGCGTAGCATTTTTTTGAGTCAACAAGCATCAAATCCGTCAACAGAGTTGGTAGATAAATATCGGTCAGACATACATACATACATTTCTCTAATTATAGATAGGATTATTTAATGCTAATATATGTAATACGACATAAAAATAATTTTTGTTTTCCTATATAATAGTGTCAGAAGTTTCTTTGGCAAGGAGTTTAAACACTTTAAATAACATAGTATAAGAGTAATGTATTGGCAAAATGTTCATAAAAACCTAGTACTCTATGTTCTAAAAATTAATAAATATTTCAATTTGACTTATTCCCATATGTTACTGCCGATACGTTTGTGTTTTACATTTTTTATTGCCTATATCAATCAAGTTTCAAAGTTTTTGTCAAATATTTTATAGGAAAAATAAATTTTTAATTGAAATTCATAAGAATTTTAGATTATATATATAAATACACTAAATTGCAAAAAATGGAATTCTTGATGGCTGTTCACAGTAGACACAATATTATTTTTTCATTAACAAAGCCGGAAAGTGTCTAGTCATACGGTATGGCGCATAGGTGACCCCACAAAGAGCAGACACCTTCGAGAAACCTGTGCAATTGTCAAACCAACCCTAAGTTCTACCTAATTGGATAGTTTAAATTTGAAATGAGGCTAGAAGATTGAATATCTACTGAGAACAGCTAGCAAGAATTCCATTTGTGCAATGCAGTGTATATATAAATATGTATAAAAAATAATTTTAAAAAGTATTTTTATTATATTTTACATTGAACGATGTGTATAATATAAAGGGATATAGTAGAAACTTGTCTTCATTAAAATAAATATTGTCAATAATGCATTTTACACCACTACTATGCATTTACTTCAATTTCAGTATACTTTAGTATCATGTTAAATAACAATATTATTTAAAATCTGCTCAAAATATTCCTGAGATAATCATATTTCTTGTATAACATATTTTTACATCATATTTTGTTTAATTTATAGAAATTCCATTTAAAATCATTTATTATACCAGAATATTAATTTTGTTCTAGTATGTTTTTTGATATAAAAATCAATTTTTTATTGAATAATTTATATTTATTGCTAATGAATTGATTTAAAATATTATCCAATTATGATGTACCACTATTGAATGTTTGTAATTAGATAAGTTACTCAATAGTTGCAAATATGAATTCTTCAATGAAGCTTTGCAAAAGTATATTACCACCTAAATTTTGATAAGTTTAAAATATTTTTTTAAATTATATAAATAACTAGAATTAAATGTTAAATAGTAAATTGTTAATATATATATATATAACTAAATTTTAAAAATATGCAAATATAATTTATAAAAGGAACTATTTATATATAGGGAAAGTTAAATATATTATTCATTATATTTTTTAAAGTTTTGAATTTAAAATTAAATACATATTTTAAATAGAGTTTATATTGATAACTATTGATAAATTTTATTATCATTTTAAAAATAATTAATTATATTTATTAGTACATTAGGTTTTCACTAGATTTTTATAACATTATATTAAAAAGATATTCTATCATAGTTTGAGAACTGGTTTAGAAAATGTAAGAAAAATGTAGAAAATTTTTAAATATTATATTTATAATAAAAATCATGAAATTCAAGTATATATAAATAATAATATATAGAATAAATCAAATTAATGTTTTCTTTACTGTAGAACTAGATATAATTAAAGTTTTTATTATATTAGTAAACTCATTTAAATGCCTCTAATACCCTATTCTGGATCATTTTATAGAAATAGGCTTTATTGTGGTTTTAGTCCCTATTCCTATAACTACTTAGGCTATGGGGCCTGGCAGCTCAAGAAATGTCATTGCTAGAATGGGAAACCAACCTTATAACCTATTACAATTCTTTTTATGCAGAATCTTGCCCTTTAGTGGCAATTTACAATCTAGCTCTGAAAATACTAAATTATACTATTATAATAAATTGAAATTAATTAAAAGTATAATATTATTATTAGTCAAAATTTATGATACTTAATATATAAATTCTTATATTGCTATATTGGAAGATACAAGCAGCTTTTGTGCCATTTTTGGTTAGTTATAGAAACTTCTTCCATTGGTAGTTATCTCAGAAGTTGCTGTATATACCACTTTTAAACTTGAATTGAAAATTATTAAAAATTATTTAATTAACTTTTTTGTATACTATTTTAGCAATGTTTGATATTTGTACTATTGAAATTATACTATTTAGGGTTATCTAGAAAAAAATATACTTATTTTATTATGTAAATTATTGTAAATTTCATAGCATGATAAATTGACATTGCAACAAAAATATGTAAATTAATTAAGCCAAAAGGTTAATACTAATAAATAGTTAAAATAATAATAAATTAGGATTTTATAGTAATGAACTATATCTAGATTAAAAACTAATTCTCATAATTTGTGGCAAAGTGATTTAAATTAAGTGCCAAAACGAAGTTGCTGGGAAAAACAATATTTCAATGTATGAGGCTAATACGTAAGTTGAAGTGACATAATATGAATATATATAAATATAATGAAGTGTCGGTTGAGATATTATAATACAAACTGTGTTAGGGTAACATGAACACATAGATAGTAATAGGTATAAAAAACTGAAAATTGTAAACCTGTCGCTTAGGACTAGGTCACTTTGACACGAAGCAAGATAATTTATTTTAAAAGAATATTTCAGTCTAATTCTTTTTAAATATATTGATTATTCATTGTTTATTAGATTTAACTCTAGGTGTTTTGGTATTAGTTCAAATTGGTAATTACATAGCTTCAAACTACATAATATATTATTGGATATTATGAATGATAATAATATTATTATTATTAATACAAATATACATTGTATGTTAAGCTTTATTAATCTTTGAGTCTGATACTTTTCTACATAGTTAGTAGTAGTACCAGACTAGAGCTAGGCCTAGACTAGAGAGCAGATAATTTATTTTTTAGAACAATTGACAAGCCCAAAGCAAGTAAAAGATTATATCTTACTTAATTTAATAAAATATAAAAGACAGGTTAATGTTATTATTAATCTATAGTATTAGTATATATAATATATAATTTATATCATAATTCATATTAGTTTATTAGTATTACATATATTAAATATGCCCAATAGAATACATTTTATAGATTTAAATGTATGCTGTGAAATTTAACTTACAGAAAACGATGGTTCAGCTATGGAAACAGCTTGAATACTACATCCATCAACACTGTATGTTTGAGCAACCGAGTGGGAACCTTGAATGAGATCAGAATTTTTTCCACTTTCATCATTTTTGGTATTTCCGTCAAATTTTCCACAAAGGCCAATAATCTAAATTAATAGAGTAAAAATAAATACTCCTGCAAATATAACAAATTTATACGGATAAGGTATGTTTTAAATGGCTATGTATTAGTATTGAATACATATTTTATCACGAAAACAAATGATAATTTTAAATGCCATACGAAAATTTTATTACTGCAACTGGTGTAAACAAACAAAAGTTGTATATACTAAAGAGCTGCCATTATATTAGGATTTAGGCAAAATATATGTACACAGAACATAAAATCCCTCATCTCTTACATTTATAAACAAGAATAAGTCTTTAGAACATATTTTTAACAAATACGTTTCACAGAATTTTAGAAAGGGCGTGACGTAATATGAAGATTGGATTTCCACTCAACCGTTCCTATTATTTGGATTGCTACTACTTCGAAAAACCTATTAAATAATTTGGGTTTGTGGTATTTTTCTCTCTATTGTTTTTTATTTTTCTCTATATTCCTTGACATCTTTATGGGACGAACCAAAGTGAATTTTACTTGACAGTCTTTAGGGGCTGTCCGAAAATGACGTCACGCTAGATAGGGGGAGGAGGGGTTGATAAATCCGTGACAAAGCGTTATGGAGGGGGAGGGGGTTTCCAAAATTGTGACGTCACAAAATATTCTTGTTTAAAGCACATAGTTTATTCGTGTAGTTCAAAAGTTCACCAACAAAGCGTTTGTCTCGTATGTGCAGTAAATGCAAAGCATATCACGCTAATGGTCGTTCTCTTGAAAATCACTTAAAGCATAGTATCGCGCAAAGTACGACCGCTGATATTCTGCGTCCTAAGATACTCCCAACTCGAATTGCTGCAAGAAGACAACGGGAACTAATGTGTGTCATTGCAAAAGATGACGAGAAAGAAGAATTTGACAGCTGCTTAAATAAAAGATATGAAAATGAAACAAATAAAGAAGAAATAAAATTAGATTTCATCGTAAAATAAACATTCAGACAACTTAAACAAACTTAGTTCTGTTTTTTTCTTTGGGAAAATACAGAATTATTTAAATATTCACCTTATGTTTTAATGCATCCGTCACTTCAATGAAGGTTGTTCGACTTCCATCGAAAAATATTCTGGCATGTGCACCAATCTTTACATAGATGTAAACTGAAGTTATTTGTTTTATACGTATATTTCGTAATTTGTTCTGCCAGGGAAGTCTGAAAATATAATGAAACAATGTTTATAAAAAGTTATCCGGCTTATTCTCCTGATTCAAATTACAAAACTTCATTTTCTGGTTATAAATAGGTCTTGGATAAATATATATATATATATATATGTGTGTGTGTGTGTGTATGTGTGTGTGTGTGTGTGTATGTGTGTGTGTGTGTGTGTTCTCTATCTTCTTCTACATTTTTAACGCTATCATCCAGACTAAGGCACCATTTTACTGGGCAAGTCATATTCAAAGTTTCCCAGTGATCAGACTATCATAGCTACCATGGCGATGCGAAAGCCTCTCCTCTAATAACAGTCCATTTTAGGATTTTTCGAAGGCTATTTAGTTAAAATCAATTTTCTCCGCCGAATAAGTTTACAAACTCCCTCTACTTTGCAATAAAGCGAGATCACAATGGAAAGACTCGTAATGTTGTTTACAAATAAATACTTTAATTGAAACGTTTTGTTGATGGATTTATGCCTATGCTTGCAATAACAATCATGAGTTTTAATATTGTGTTATGTTTATGGACTAAGTTCCTTAAATATACTGTAAGTGTTTTTTTATTTTTAATATGCTGAGTATTGTTCTAATGAATTCATCTGGATGAATAGGTATATCTGAATTCTTTTGGACTTTGGGGCGGACATAGGCCTTTTATCAGATCATCCCTCGAATACTGCTCGCCCTTACTCGTCGGACTCTCAGTAAGAAACAGCACACTTACCGAAGGCATTCAACGCCGCGCCCGCTCCATAATATGCTCCAGCGATTGCGAATGCACCAACTTCTGCTCACTGTCAGTCAGGCGTCAAATCGCTTCCGTCAAACTTTACCTCTCCTGCACATCACCCGACAGTCTTCATTACGATAGCTGCCCAGCACGGTCCCCGCGTTCCAACCGTTTCATCCAACCACCCAGCAATGCACATAGACCATTCTTATCCTTTTTTCCATTTACCACCACTCTTGTATACAGTAAATGCTCGTTAGGCCCAATATTGTTTTTATTTTACTCTCTTTCTTTGCAACCGTTGTCAGCTTGTTTCCTCTCCTTTTCACCCTCATATGAATTTGCAAAATTGATAGACTATCCTAATCATCCATCGCCGTTTTTCTCAATCACTCATTTTTTAACCAATTTTGTGTTCTCTTTTGTGCTTCATTGACTTCTGTCATAGCTAGTTACTATTATTAAATGTATCATGTATTATATCCGTACCTACATCCCTGTGCCGATTCCCATTTCATAAACTTTTCAATAAAATTAATTCTAAATTCTAGAAAAAAATAACTTGCTCAGTAATAGGTTTTGCAATGGGTTTCGAGTTTCTTTAAATCTATGTACATTATTCATTAAAATTTGTACAGCTGATGCCCCATGCTGTATAAAAATAGTTTAATCAAATCTAAGCATAATTTTACACGAATATTTAATATTAGATATGGGAACTACTGCATATCGATCAATTCAAATTAACAAGTAGGATTATAGCGTTAGTATATATAATCCTATCTATAATTAAAATAAACGTATGTATGTATGTAAGTATGTCTGACCATATATTGATTTAGCATAACAGCAATTGCTTATCTGCAGCATTTCGCCTACTGCAGAATTAAAATTCCTTATCTGTAGCATATCCTATACTTTTAGTGGCAATCCCCGGAATAATTTGAATTTCTGGTGGGAATATGGAACAAGATTTACTTAAATATAAAATCAATAATTTATTGATATAATGAACATTGAATTACACGCGATTAACAAATTCATTTAAAAACAATAAAACACGCAGTTTATAATTTACCGTTGTAAATTTGTACATGACACCCATGGAATTCGAACTTTACACTGGGGTGGTCGTCTGCCGTTGTTGTCATTGCTTCTCTTCGAATACTTTTGGGATCTCGCACATCTACGTGAACCGATGCTTCACGTATTTGTATTGAAGATGTACGCTTGTATTGCCTGATACCTTGTACACTTCTGTGGCCCGTCATCTCCATTGATATCTGTTCGTCCACATTGGCATTATGAAGACGAGTATCCAAAGTTGCTCGTAAACTGTGATTAGCTCATGGCCCTCTATTCCAGATCTTTTGCACATATTTCACAAAATCATTCTAAGGGTACTATGGCCTGTAGGTCCAACGTGATACCATTATTGTCCTTCTTTGAATGTTTTCTTTGGAAACCAATAAAATGCCGTTGCCGATTTCGGTCTTAATAATAAAAACTTCTGAAATGAGCGTACATGACATCGAGAAGGATTATCACCGTTCTGGTAGAAGCGCTTTACGTTCGGTGAATCCTTTCTTTGACCCAAACCGCCACGAAGTGTTTTCCAGCCTTGTCACTGTATTGCAGATAATAATCAGGTTCGTCAGTGCCGGTTACGACAGTAAACTGTCCAATTTCCAAACTTCGGTGGTCTTCGCCTCCTCGCAAGCCAAAGTGAAGCCATAAAAATAAAACAAAGTTTGTAAAATTTGCATACGGGTTTCTGATCCTAATTCTCCACTGCTCCAGAGCTTTTCCTCCTCCGATGACGTTAATATTTCTGCTTGTTTCCTATATGGATCCCAATATTGTTAGAAACTTATCTTTTTATTGCAGCATCAATATATTTTTTTATTTTACTGAATTAAGGATCCTCGAAAAAGTGGTTTTCTGTTCCATTCAGTCACAAGTGCGATTGAATACCGTCAACAATGGTAAGCAAAGGACCTGGGGGTACATTGATCCATTAGTTTTCCGGACTTCGAAAATAAATTTAGGCATCCAATAATTTACTATTTTGTTGATCCAATGTATGATCTAGTAATTTACCAGTAGATGAAGAATTATTAATGGCATGTCAATCAACTGGAAATCTTTGTTGAAGCCACTTACAAACAGCAATACTGCCCACTTTTCCCTAGTAATTGGTTCAGCAAATCTTGAAACCCTTGAAGCTCTTGATCCGCCAAAATTGTCTGATGTACCTTGTAACAAACCGTCAAGTGACTCTTCTATTTCTGTTGCGGTAAACCCACAAATATCACCACCAACAACGACATCGTTCAACAATGAAATGTCTATAACTCTATTGATCGTTTTATTTAAAATTTAAATTATTTATTACTAAACCACTATATAGAATCCGGTAGGTATAAACGAATTTCATTTACGACGCTACCAAACAAACTGGTACAAAATCATACTAACCAAGCTCAATCATTGACACATGGGTTTTGGTTTTGCATTATAACTCTGAACATACTAGCATACTGCATTAGTTTTATTTATTAAATAAAATATATTATTTTATATAGTAAAATAACTATCAATAAAAATTTTCAGTTTTATGAAACTGATTTAAGATGAATTATTTTCTACAACGAATCGAACATGAGCTTTACCAGATTTTAATTTTAAAATATTTTATTACTCAGATAAACTGAAACTGCTGAAATCGAAACGCTTCGATCTCACTTCTAGTCTAACAGATAGCCATCGGGCCGTTTGGCCTCATTAAAGTCATCGGTTCATCTGACTGAATGCAGACAACAACGAGGTCAATTCGAGAATAACGCAATTTAAAACTGAACAAAGAGGAGGAATATAATAATCAACTAGCAAACGACAACAGACAATAAGAAAGAAACACAGGCAGTTACCAGCGTGAAGGACTCAGTTTTACGAGTAGTTGATGTGAACCAGGCGAGCAACACTAAGTGGGGAATGAAAAAATACATCAGAACGTGAACCCTATGTCTATCGAAAGAAGTGTCAAAACTAATGCCGATTTTTGCTCTTTTTCCTTCTGCACCCGAAGGCTGGTGGTTACTGGTTTTACCCAATACGCCCCAGAAACTCCATCATCGTTTCGTGTCTCGGAAAGTCTCTTAACTCTCTCTGGTCGAGGAACACTCTGCACCTTGCGCATTTTCCCATCGATGGCACTTTATAAGGAGGTGTTCTGTGCTCTCCTCGGCTTCTTCGTCAAGGTTTAAACAGACTGTGCTTGCCGCTGTCCCCATTCTGCGCAGGTACTCCCTTAGGATTGGAGATTTGCCTGTTCTCAATTGGTGGACTATGATGCTTTCTTTTCTAATGTTTTTGTTTTTCGAGAGCATCCTTCAAAAGTGCTTCTGTATTAGCCTGAGGTGTCTTGCAGTGGTTGTCCCTTTATTTGCCTTCTGGATGCAAGCAAGCACTGCGAAGAGGTGAAATGTCCACAGCCGCTGAAGTTTGATTTTTGACCCTGCCGTTTTGGTCAGTTCGTCCGTCTCTTCGTTTCCGGTTAACCCACAGTGTGATGGAATCCTCTGTAAGTGGACAGTCGCTTCCTCCCTTTGCAGGTTGTTTCCTATTGTCCATAGGTTCTTCTATGTCATGGTCATGGCTGTCTTTGTCGGCAGCGCAACATCAGCATTCTATGCTGCTGGGTTGATAGTGCTCAAGCTGCATGACAGAACTAACTGCAATCAGAGAGGGACTCAAACTACTCAGGGATGGAGAGCAAAGAGGAAATATTGCCCGGATCTTCTCAAATAGTAAATCAGCACTAGAAACGAATTTTCCGTCGTTTGTTGGCATGTTTTCAAAAACGTTTTCATACGATTCAATAAACGTGCTGCACTCTTCATCAGCTGCGTGAGATGGTAGAGGACCATTATGAGTTTGTACATTGACAAAGGGACGCAGCCGAACATGTTTGCCCTGTAGACATGTAAAATGATGTCACAAAAAGGCTTTCAAATGTGCAAGGCATGGGACGGTGAAATTGATGGCTCGATCTGAATGTCCAAGATATCGATCTGATGAAGATCTATTGTACTGGGATCAGACTGAATGTTAGGGTTAAGGAAATGTTGGAGTTAGTGATTTTGTGAGGTGAAATGGGGACGAGGGGTGAAGCAGGGCTGCATTCAATCACCTGATTTGTCCTCACTCTACTCGAAGTTGATGAGTCGCAATATGAATGAAATCAATCTAATTCGAGTTGGTGAGGTAAATCTGAACAAACTTCTGGTAAACGCAGACGACTGGTGCTGATGGTGAGTGCAAAGCATATATTACACACTTTAGTAGACGTGGTCGCAAAGAAGATGAAAATGGGTAAATAAGCAGGAAAAAAGAAACGTCTTAAACCTACAGAGTCACGGTAAAAGGTAAGCCCATGGTTAGAATGGTAACACTAGATGCAAATTCGGACCATAAAATGCCTCACACGTAGAGAAGCTTATGCTAGAATCTGGTACAAGAAAAAGAAGATTAGAAAACTGAGAGAAAGTCTATCCCAATGCTCCGTTCTGCCCCTCATCTCTTCAAACATCTCTATTGATGATCTACCAGACACCTCGCAGTCGAATGTGCAGTGTCACCCTTCGTAGATGAAATGGCAGCACAACCAGCACAAATAACAATCGACGGCGACGGCTATGGAATGGCGTATGGTATTGTCAAGAGAAAAGTGTGAAGCAATTCTGATCACGTCAGATAGTTGCCATGCGATCAAAGAGCTGCAAATGTCTATCGAAGTGAATAAAAAGGGCGGACGCCCTGACTGACAGGGGCAGAGAACTCGACCAGGCACACGTGGAGATACTGTTCGACACTGCGAAAGCTGCCATCAGACGGAAGAGAAGAAGTATCTGGCTAACGAGAGCGGCAGAAGGAAATAAGGATAACAACGGGCTTACCAAAACATACCATCAACTGTGACATCGCACTCTCCACCACATGGAACACACACACCACACTCAACTCAGACCACTTCCCCATAACAATCCATATCACACTCGAACACAGCCAAACCATACCCACAAACAAACACACACGCACCTACACAAAC
>JAUYWV010176921.1:0-17679 GCA_032274565.1 Nematoplana nigrocapitula
TTCAGCAGCGCCTGGCTGTCCGAGCAGAACATCACCCTCCCCTTCGGCTCCATCTCCATCTTCTTCTTCTTCTTCTTCATCCCGCGACTAAAAGTCTCTCAGGAAAAGGATAATGTTTTGGGTTTGTTCTTGCAGGGTCTCGGTAGGAGGTCCAAAGGGGTCCAAAGGGGGCATTTGATGAGGAGATGTTCCGCCGTCTCCACTTTTCTGCACGCTTCGCATAGCGTGCTCTCTCCTTTCATAGAGTCCATCGTCTTGGCTGTAATCAGCGTCTTCCGAAGTACGAAGCTGGAAGATGGTGGTGTAGTCGCGGCGGTTGAGCGTTATCCTCGCTTCTTTCGGGATGGGCTTTCCGCCGCTAATCCTCCAGAACCAGTCTACTGAGGATCCATCGATGACTTGGCCGAGCTCCAGGATTTGTGCGCTTCCCTCGAGATGACGGCCTTAGCTGAATCGTAATCAATCGGGATACGGTTTGGTCCAGGTTGGAGCCATCCTTGGGCAAGGCGTCGACGGCTTCGATCCCCGGAATTCTTGTGTGCGCCGGGATCCACTGCAACGTGGCGTGGATTCCTCTTTCTGACAGACTATTCAGGTGTTGGATGATCGGAGTGATGAGTTTGTTGGAAACTTGGTGGGACCTTGAGCTAACTTGGACAGGACTGATTGGGAGTCCGTGTAGACGATAATGTGAGGGGTATCCATGTGATCTTCTTTTAAGATTTCTTATAGGGCGTGGCTGATCGCTCTGGCTTCAGCAGCAAAGCTGGATGTAATTTTTCCGGCTGGGGGACTAGAAGACGTAGAAGTGCAATCTTTCATGTCGAGAATGATGATTCCGCTGCCTCTGTTCCTAGTGCCTTCCAGGGCTGAACCGTCGGTATATATATTGAAAGAACTCGGAGGAAGCTTGAGATTGATTCGTCGACCGCCTTCAGGATGGTCTCCAGGGGGTCTTCCTTCTTGAACTTGCAAGACGTTTTTTTATTGATGGTGACTTCCCAGGTTCTGGAGAGTTCCCAAGGGAAAGTGGCGGGCATTGTCGAGAGAGCAAGTCTTCCAAGGTTGTGTGGGCCAGCCTAGTTGGCTAGTGTTCTGCTATTGGTTCTCCAGTTTTGGGCTTTTCTGTCGCACAGGCGGGAAGTGATATCGGGGGCCAGCGTGACTTCTTTGATGGGGTTAGAGTCAGGGAGCCTCAGAAATCTTTCGTGGGCGGTGCCGGTGAGCTTCTCGGCCCAAGTCGTGATTGGCGGTAGTCTAGCTTCGGTAAGGAGGGGGATGGAGGGAGTGCATGCGATGCATCCGGTTATGATGCGAGCCGCCTTGTTCTGTGTTGATTCGAGACGGGAGAGGTTGATTGGGGGAGAGTCTGTTAATCCAGAAAGCAGCTCCATAGCCGATGACCGATCTGATATAACCCAGATAGAGTTGTCTGAGCTTGCCGTTGTAGCATCCCCATGATCTGCCTGCGATTGATCTCATCTGTTTTAACCTGGACGCAGCTTTCTTGAGGGTATTGCTTAAGTGGTCCTTGAAGGTGAGTTCTCTGTCAAAAGTTAATCCGAGGAAGGTAGAGCATGTGCTGGTGTTAGGCGGAGATCCGTAGAGGGACAGGGTTATTTGAGAAGATTTTTCTTTATTCCAGGGCGAGAGGAGCATACATTCTGTTTTGCCAATGGATAGAGCTAGCTTCCATTTCTTAGCCCAGTATCCTATGGCTGTGATGGTCCGTTGAGCTTTTTATTCCTCAATTTGGATGGAAGTACCCTGGAAAATCGTGGCAACATCGTCCGCGAATAGAGCTTCACTGTCTTCGGGGATACATGGAGGAAGGTCGTTGATGAAAATCAGAAATAGAAGGGGGAGAGGACGGAATCTTGCGGAAGTCCTTCCATGAAATTTCTGTCTGCGGAGTGCTTTTCCCCGTAAATCACTCTGGCCTTCCCGTTCGACAGGAACGATCTGATCCAACGGGTGTAGCACGCTAGAATGCCAAGCTGGTTCATCTTGTGGTAAAGGCCCGTTCTCCATACGGTGTCGAAATCGCGCGTGAAATCAAAAAGAGTGATAATAGTTCTGAGGGCCGGTTTTCTTTTTGGAAGCCGACTGTGACTCTCTGAATGATCCTGGCCAGTTGATCTTCGGTAGAACGAAGACTGCGAAAGCCAGCTTGCCGCGGCGAAAGGAGGTTTTTCATTTCCAGCCAGGTTTGTAATCTATTTTTCACTAGAGATTCCATCACTTTGCCTACGCATGAGGTGAGCGAAATTGGGCGATGCGACGAGGTTTGCCCAAGAGGTTTGCGGGCTTTTGGATGGGAATAATGTCGTCTTGTGTCCAGTTTGAATAGCAAGTATTTTTGGTCCAGGAATTGTTAATGATCTATAGTAGGACGGCTTTGTCTCTTTGCCCGAGATGTTTCAACAGCTCGTTACAGATACCATCTCTTCCTGGGGCTTTGCCATTCTTAAGACGCTTCAAAATGGGTTCGAGCTCTTTGATTGAGAAGGGGCAGCACAGTTCAGTTCTGTTGCTGTTACAAGAGTTGCATGATTGCTTGAGGATAGCGTTCGTGGATCTCTTCAAGTTGGTGTCTGATGCGTCCTTCGGTAGTTTGTGCCAATTGACGTAGTCGTTAATGAATAGGTTGGCGATGGGCATGTTGTCCGCAGCGATTGGCGACAAAGGCATCGTCACTGGGATCGGTGTCGTGGTCTGCGGATGCAGTGAGACAATGCCGGGTCTGGGCAGTAAAACAGTCTCCGCCAATGGGATCGGCGATGGGGGTTGGAGTGCGGGCCGGTCCTTCGTCTACGGTCTGGTGTCGAATCATATTGTCCGTTAGCGGTTGTGGGAGAGGTAGGTTTTTCCCCCGAGCAATCGCGATCGATGGTGGGGTAAATTTGCGTAGAAAGCGTCTATTTCGAATGGTCAAACGTCCCGAACCGTCGACTTTAACCCAATACTAGTGCGCATTTGGAGCAATGCACGTAGTAGACCATTATTATCCAGGGAGCCACTGGGCCCCACATTGTCCATCAGTGTGCGCTTTGCTTTATTCATGGCCACTTCTGCCCGTCCATTTGCTTGGGAAAAGTACGCGGATGATACGCGGTGACGTTCACCCCATCAACGGAAGAAATCTCCTGTAGCCGATGATGAGAATTCGGGGCCTCCGTCGCTCGATATCTCTTCAGGCACACCAAACGTGGCGAACAGTGCTCGAACGGCGGTGACCAAGTCCTGCGATCCAGCTTGAACAGTTCCCTGCGTGGCGTGGAATATCTCAACCCAACCGGATAGCCGATCACCAGCTACTAAGTAGTGACGACGGCGGTAGTCAAAGAAGTCAGTGAAGATGGACTCGAACGGCGTGGTGGGAACTGGTGTTGGCACGGGAGGTAAGGCGGCCTACGACGGTGCGTTTCTGTTGCATGCGGAGCAGTGGTCGCGGGTTCATTGGATATCCTTCTTTATCCCTGGCCAGAACACGATGGGCTGAGTGTAGTACCTGAAGCACTGTGCCACGGAGGGATGAGGGGATTACAACACTTTCGCCAGCTAGGATCGCGCCATCGGCTACGTGGAGGGATTCACGTAATGGCCACAATACGGCTATCCCGTCGTCTGCGGTGCGGTGGGTGTCGTGGAAGCCTGTGTTGATGGCATTCATGAGTTGACGCATGATGGGGTCGGATGCGGTGGCCGAAGTGATGCCTTCCCAGGATACTGCAGTGACTTCCAGGGTTTCACTGCGGATGGCGGCGTTCATAGCATGATCCGTATCGTCCAACTGGATGTGTAGAAGGAGCCTAGCTAGTTCAGCGAACTCGTTGACTGGATGACGGGATGTGGTGTCAGCGGGAGTGTTGGTCTTGCGGGAAAGTGTGCGATCTCAAAGACTCAGGGTAATGTCCGCTGCTTGAGTCGGAAGAGCCGAGTGTTCGGGATTTCGTCCAACGTCGGGTCACCCATGATTTTGACGAGCGTTTTATGATCGGTAACCACGAGAAGGTCGTTGAATCCTTGTGTGTAATACTTACTGTAGTCTGCTCCTGGCCCCATGCGACGGCCAGGGCTTCGCCTTCGATGGGGGCGTAACACAGCTCAGCTGGTGAGAGGAACCTGGATCCCGCTAGTGTCACTCTCCAGCCATCGCTGCAACAGTCCGGGAGACGGGATTTGCAAGTGCAGTGTTTTTGTGATAGGAAGTATCCTATGCCGCGCCACGACCAATAAGGGCGCAGGCACGTCCTTCTCGTTGGGTCGAAAATCTCCACGCCGTGGCGAATGGCGTCTATGATGGTCACCTTGGATGCTATGAAGGCTTCGTCGAGAGTTGTTGTCCACTCAAAAAGGGTTTTGGGACTGAGGAAGGGTTTGAATGGCGCAATTATGTCGCCTAGTTGGGCGGAGTTAGCGACTTGGTTGACGAGGTCGAACCAGCTGCGAATGTCCGTCGTAGATGCAGGCGTGGGGAAATCCCGGATAACGTCCGGGTATTTCGGCAAAGGTTCAATGGCCGCATCAGAGATACGGAAACCAACAATGTCGACGCTTTGAGTGCAATCCCGGAATGGCCTACGCGGATCAGGAAGTAAATCGTGCGCCACCAATGCGCCTTGAGGTTGGTGTCGTAGTGAATAGCATCGTCAACACATCTTTCTGTGCGCTCGAAGTTGGAGAGGGTCGCATCGAAGGTTCTTTTGAGAAATACCGGCTGCCAGAAAGTCCTCCATATTCATTGCTGTGATAGTTAACGGCTTGACTTTCGGGCAGCGTCGGCTGAACGCCTGGTTGTCCGAGGTGTGTACCGGCATAAGGAGCTGGACCTTTGGGTGGTCCAGAAAGTGGGCCCTGCGCCATTGTCCATTAGTGAAGATATGGTGGGTGCCGATTTGAGCCCGGGCGGTTTGTCGTTTTCGGGGTCTGCGCCAACGCTGTCCTTTTGTTGTTCGTGGGGCAGGGGGGTCGCTGCCGACCGATAGATACCTGCGCAAGTATGCCACCGGTCTCGCCGGATTTGGCATTGATGGAGGCGCTTGAACGAAGTGGGTCGGCGCTTGCGTTATTCTCTATAGCACGTGATACACTGCCTGTGGGGCATGCTGTTCCAACCACGAGCGCCTTCAGAGAACAGGGAGAACGTGATTCTGCAGTCTTGGCAGGTGCCCGTACGGGTACGTTCCGACGCAGGATGTGGACGGCCGCTGTAGATACGCTTCGGCTAGACGATGATCTGCCAGCATTAGATGCAGGTAGCGCGTCCCTGGCCATCTCCTTGATCTCCACCAACGAGACTACGTTGTTTACCACTCGGTCAAGGATATCCTTGGCGCCAAGGACTTCACGGAGAATGTCTAAATCCGCGATACCCACTAATAGAACATCCTTGATAATAATTTATGTAAAGTCGACTGTCTGCGACGGTGTGCATGGGCACTTCGTTGTATACTGACATGTCTCAGCCTCCCCGCGCACGCGGGCAGCAAAGGAGCGGAAGGATTCGTCACGTTCTTGTCTCAGCTGGACAAGCTCGGCGCGTGTAACGCTAGTCGCCACTGCAACGACTGCCAGTCCCTTCATTGCGGCCAACAACTCGGCTGTGGGTTTGGACACGATACTGGGGTCTGTTTTCAGGCGTCACCGGGTCTAGCCCGGCCCCAACCACGAACGCGTTCCATCGCCGTTGGAAGACATTCCACTGTTTTGGGTCCACACGAAGATCGACCTTTGGGTATTATAAACGCGCGTTTATATAGCATCTACTGCTTCCCAACTGTTCCAGCGATACGCGGATAAACAGCGTACCCGGCCCGGGGTGGGTGCGCCCGATCTGCCGGAGAAAGGTATCCACTTTTGTTGGGTCTTCGAAGGATTCTGAAAGTTGGAAGAGGGACCCCAGAGGGGAGTCGTGGCATCCACACAAGATACTTGCAAAAGACTGTCTCCACAGGCAGTGTACAAGGGGTCTGTGGCCCTGTTGAGTTTGTGGAGGGTCTGGCGACGACGTACCTGTACGGAATTGGTGGAGGGTGCATTCTAGCCGGCGGTTGTTTATGACGGGCAGTTCTTTCCCGCTAGTCGCTTATTGGTGCCAAGGTTGGAGCGTTTTTCGCTGGTCTTGGATGGCTTATCTAGCATGGCGTTTGGTGTCATTCTTCGCTGTGTCGTTCGGAATGTTGTCCTTGTTAAGATCAGATGCCTGATCTGCATGTTCATTACTGATGATACCGGTATGTCCAGATACCCAATGGATAGTGAGGTGGCGAGTGTCGTTGGTTATTGAGCTGATGGTAGTCCAAATTTCCGAGGAGGTCCTGCATGTTTGGGCCCAGCTGAAGGCGTTGGATGGCTGAAAGCGAGTCGTTTCCTAATCTCATTTTCCTGGCGTCGTCGAGCATGTTGTTGGGTAGATCTCTGATCTTCTGCAATGCTGTCACAATTGCTGTGAGTTCTGCCTTGAATCTGCAGATTTCTCAATTGTTCAACCATCAGGAAGTTGGATGGTAATGGCTCTTCCTCGGTCTTTAGTTCCCGATTTTACAGATCCATGATCAGTCCAACAAATAATGTCTGCTTTAGGAAGGGAGTTGATAGTGGCCTCTGTCGCAGTTTGCGAAGTCCCGGTTGATCTTTGCGAGTGTTGGGGTAAGCGAGGTTGGCTACCCATGATATATTGCCTTGCTCTTTCCACGGAGGTCGGCCCGGGAGCCAGATGGTATCTTCTCTTGCAAATTGGTGGAGACCCGAGCTGTCGATGGTGACCTGGACTACACGTCTCCAGGCAGACTTAAAAGGTTCTCTACCGTTTTGCTGGTAGTTGGAGAGGAGTTGGCTGGTTTGTCGCCACTGCCCCGTCTACTCGCCGTTGGTAGGCCTCTTGCGCGCGATTCCGCGATTCTTGGCCTGGTGTGTTACTTTGCTAGGGCATTTATCGGGAATTCCTCCGGTAATCTGGTGTACTTTTCCATGATAATGGCTGCCATTTTGTGTGCTCTGTTCTACAGAGGGGGCAGGTTGGCTCCCACAAGCAGTGTTCTGTTGTTGGTGGCTTTGATGCAACCAGTGATTCACCGGGCAGCCGCATTCTGTTCTCGTACAACGGTTTTACTGACTCCCGGGAATGCCGCGGTGAGCCAGTCAGATGCTGCGTAGTCAGTCACTGAGCGGATGCATGACGTGTAGACAGTTCTTAAGATCTTTGAGTTAGAACCATACGATCTTCCTCGATGGCTGTAAGGGCGCGTCTCTTACATGCCATGTCATTCTTGACCTTCACAGCGTGAGCAGAGTAGGTCAGTTGAAGGTCGAATGTTAAGACTAGGAACACGGGACTTTCGTTATAACGAAGAGGGGTGCCATTTGTGTGTAGGATGGGTTGAATTTTTCCATTGCTTTCTTTAGGGTCTAAGGAGAAAGAGCAGGCGCAACATTTTTGGGCACTAAGATCCACTTTCCAGCGGTCCGCCCAGCAAGCTGTTTCATCCAGGGCTGGTTGTAGAAGTGTGTCACACTGTCGAATGGATGAGGCCGTTGCGAAGGGTGCGGTGTCGTCGTAAAGGGTCCATAGCGTGGGAGCCAGGAGACTGCCTTGTGGTAGGCCTTCCTTGAATCTACACTGACGAGAATCTTGTCCTGTCCAGGATACATAGGCCCTGCGGTCTGATAAAAAAACCTTCGTCCATTTGCAGGTAAGTATGTTGAATCGAGACATTTTCACGTAGAAGCCGTCCTCCAGGCTCGATCGTTGTCTCGTGAGAAGTCTAATAGGACCATAGTTGATACTGGGATTGGTCGGTTCTTGAGGCCATTAAAGATGCTTTCATGCATTATTGTGAGTTGTTCCTCGGTGCCTATGATCACGTCTGAAACCAGCCTGGTTTGAACTTAGTAGGTGCTTAGATTCTATCCAGAATTGTAACCGGGTTTGTACTAGGCGTTCGGCACACTATCAGGGCATGGGTTACGGTCTTTCTTCAGTTTGTGAAGGGCAGTCTAGAGTTCACATATGCTGAATGGGCAGCATGATTTCTGCTCTCCTATTTCTTTTGCACAAGATTGGCAGTTGGCCCGGAGGGCCCAGCGTGCATCTGTGATAATCGGTCTGTCTTGCACCTAGGTGATAGGGATGCGTGATACGGATGCATAGGTCTGGCAGAACAGGTTAGCTTTTTCCCTGGGTATTACAGCAGAGCGGGATGGTTTCAAATGTCCTAGTTGTGCCGATCGGTTGATCGCAACTCCTGGTGAGACTGTTGTGAACCTCCCGTCGATAGTTTGTATTGTTCTCTAGAGATCTGTGTCGATGTTAAGTTCACCGGCTTTGTTTTGGAAGAATTTTGCTTTTTCGTTATGAATGATGGATTGTGTTTTATGTTTATGTTGGTGTATGTGACTCGGTTCACTGCAGTGCTGTTAGGGGCTTCTGCAGCTGCCCCGTCGAGTTTCGACGGCCACCTCACATTCCTCATTCCAGAATGGTTTCATGTTACCGTATCGAGCTCCTCTAGGAATGTACTGTTTCGCTGTGGTGAGGATGGTATCTTCTTGTCTTTTCATTCTTTCTCCAGTGGGATAGATTTGTTGTCCCAGTTGTTGATTTAGTTCGTCCAGTGATTGTCTGAAGTTGTTCCAGTTCGTTTCTTTTCTTACTCCATTTTAACTGATTTTTTTGTGCTTGTATGGGACCCAGTTGTGGTGGTCCAGGTAGCCCGCCGGCGCATTCTGCGGGACCAAATGTTAGGCCCGGTGTGGAAAGACCTCCAGTGGCGTTGTTGCGTGCGTTCGTGAGCCATTGTTGAGAAAGGCGAGATTGTTGTCGGTGATCCAGTCATAAATGGTATGCCCTAGACGGTCAGTGGGTTGGTGGTCGTCCCAGAATCCATGAGCGTTCACGTCCCCCACAATGAAAGTGTAATTCCCTTGACGGAGAGCTTCCGATTGAAAGAGGATTTCTTGAGTACCCTGGCTTTGACCCCAACGTTTTAGGTAGTGGGTAACGTTCACTAGAGTGATCGTCGTATTGTTGTGCAGGTGGATGCTGATGACGGCAGTTACGTCAGTGATGTTGTCCGCTAAGGTTGGACGGTAGGGGTCGAGGATCTGCTGGTACTCGTTGCCGTCTTTGACTAAGATTAGTACTCCTCCATCTCCCGGGGGATTTCTTTTGGGTGGTGCATTATTCACAGGTGCGTTGTCATCGGCGGGGGCTGAGGGAGGTGCAGCAGTTGCGAGTCGGTCTTTCCTGGCGACATTGTTGTATCCGGCAAACGAGAATCCGGTTGATCCGGTTTCAATTTCAATTCTTAAAGAAGAACCACGGCGGGGCAGACAGTGCCCGTACGGCGCGTCACAACTCCACAACAGTTGTGTTGGGGTACCTTTAGGGGCTCCGGTTAAGGTTTACGACGGGTGTTTCTTTTCCACCTGGGTTGCGCATTTGTGTCCTCTCCTAAAGCTTCTCCTTCTCCTCCCCATAGTTGTAGAACAGGGAGAAAATGTTCTCTGTGAATAGGAGGGGCCATGATTGACTTACCACCTTTCCCCTGTTAGTGGGCACCCAAGCCAGCCATAAGGGCAGAAGTAGTGGGTGGACTACTACTGCCCATAGCAAAAACACCGTCTCGTGTGTCCGAGGTTGACACCGTCGGCTCTCTGGGATACCTTGTATACCTGTGACAGTAGATGTACTTACGATGTACTTACCTGGTGTGATCAGGGTATGCCTGTTGGAACATTCAGTTGTACTGTAAGTAGGTGCTTGGTGACGTTTCCACATAATCTCTGTCTCTTCGACTGTTCGTCGTGTGACGTGTTAACCGAGTCTGTGGAAATTTGTTTTGATCAAGTGAATGTTATTCTTAGTTCAGTGCGCATTGCTATATAAGCGGTTCGGTTTTGCGTTGCTCATAAAAAGTTTTGAATTCACCTATAATACACTGTTCAGTCTGTTGATCGCCTGACTTATTTTTTATTTCTTACTACGACAATAACACCTCACAAGAAATAATGTATGGGTTCTAAATAATAATGACCAGAAACTTCCTTTTTATTCATTGGTGTATCTATTATGAATTCTTTAAATGACTATGAACAAATCAATTTTTACTAAGCTCAATGTAGTTTATTGGTTTTATTTTCACTATTTTCTGTTTTAAGAAAAACTCCTTATCGAATGAATCGTTTATTGAGAATGAAAACGCGTTCCTGAAAACAAGGAATAAAATAAAGAAAATAATACTATATACTTGCAACGCAATAGCAGGCAAAACGTATAGAAATAAAATGTAATTATAAAAATAAGCACTAAAAGCAGGCATAGCATATAGCAAGAAAACACATGTAAATATAACGTCAATTATGAGGGTCTTAATTACCACTGAATAACTAGGCTAAAAACCCTTCACTGTTGTGACATTGGAGAGCATATATTATATATTAAGCTTATAAAAACACGTATTAAATGCAATTGATTTTGAAAACTTGCTATCATGAAGGATCTTTAAAATTGAGAAAATGACAAGATGTACTACTAATTGACTTTTATTAATCCACTATATAATTTAAATAACATCTGTGGGTTTGCGGTTCTTTCAAAACAATAAAATCTTTCGCATATAGGTTTAATATATTTTCCAGTACGTGTATATATTGTATTCTATCTCTTCTAAAATATTTTATAAGTATTTTTTAATATAGGAGTTTATAGGTTTCATCTTAACATTTGTTGCAAGAGTAAATTAAATTGTTTTGTTCAGATTGCTGCGAACCAATTACCAAAATAAAATCAGAGGACTACGAGTACGTAGTACATAAGAATCCATACAACGACCAAGAAGAGCCAGAAATTGTTCACGATGTAAGGGACGAAGAACCATAAATTCTGAAAGAGGTTAGTAATAAAGGTACTGAAAAAACTGAAGTAAAGTAAATCATCAGGATGACGTGGTCACGTGGATGTGATGAGATTCTGGGTGACATGAACTGTGTCTGTGGTCCACAGTGACAGCGTGGAAAAAGAGAGTGAAGAAGCTGGTGTAAAGATGATGTGAAAAACAAGGACTGCCCCAAACAGTGGACCCAGGCAATATTTGTTACAATCCCCAAAATTGCAGGAACTATAGACATAGTACAAAAACATCAGCCTATTATAAAGTCATGCTAATAAAGTTATACTATCTATTATAGTAAGTCACCTCAATCAACATAGATAAAAACCTACCTGATGAGCAAGTGAGTTTTTGGGCTCAAAGAGGGACTAGATACATGCTATTTATAATACAAAGAATAATTAAAAAAACTAAGTAACAGTAAGAGACTAAGCTCTTTACCTCATTTTTATTAACTATACTCTGTAGTAAAGCCTTTTTTTGTTACTATGAGTCACACTAAACTATTTGAAATATTCCTAAATATGCAAATATCTAAGCACATAGTTATATTAATTAAAAATCTATATAAACAACAAAAAGTATCAGTAAATTAAAATGGCAAATTGACAAAATTATTTCCAATTGTACAAAGCACTATAAACTTGGCAAAGATATAATATATCACCAATGGAATTTAATCTCTATTCAAAAGATATAATGAGTAGAACACTAGAAAGAAACAACTATATAGCATTAGAGTTAGAGGAAGAAAAACATCAATAATATCCATTATGCTAATAATATAACTTTTGACAAAAAAAACAAAAAGCAAAAAGCTCTTTAAACACAAAATACAAAAAAGTAAAACATCTAACAAAATTAAAATAATAAAAGTAAGCAAAGATAAAGGTGCCCAATAAAACATTGCTCTAAATGGTTGAGTAATAAAAAAAATTTTTTTTTAGTTTTTAGTTATATATAAAATAGCAAATGGAGAGTATATATTAGGAAATTAAATAATAGTCATCAAAGCTAGAGATAATCGAAAATAAGAGAATAAGTATCTAAATAGACTCATGTCATTTAGTAAGTGTGTATTACCAATGATCACATGATTTATGAAATAGATAACAACAGGTAATAGATACAGATAATAATTTTGTAATACTCTAATATCAGTTTGAAATTGCGCCTAATGAAATCTTTAGTATAGTCCATATTCTTAGATAGAATAGAAAGCTAAATGATCAAAAAAAGTAACTAAGCAAGAATTGATGCGTTTGAAATATGGTACTATTAGAAGATATTTGGAATATCTTGGAAAGATTGATGCAGCAATGAGTCAGTTTTGCTAGAACTGAAATTGAAGAGTGTTTTAATGCCCATTGTAACCAAACTGAAGTTGCAATACTTTGGTCATATAGCTTGCAGAAGTGCTGGGGAACTCACCCTAATGGCCTAATGGTGATTGATAGACGCATCATTAGAAGATACTAGGATGCAATGGAAGGATAATATCATAAAATAGACTAGAATAACCTACCATCAGTACAAGGAGCTGGCTCAAACTGCCAGGAATAGGGAAGGAAAGTTTGAGAGTCATCATTGGTCATTGCCCAACCTCCAATAAAAAGAAGTACATTAGTAAGTACTACTAATAGTAGTATTAAATCTCCCACTCAGCATCAATAGTACCTATGTAAAGTAATATAAAGGCTAATCGTTCTTTGAGAGATATTCTTTGATCGATTATATTTTTCAGTTTATCTTTTGATACATACAATTGTAAATTATTTTATTTAATTGTATAAATAGAATATAAATAAACTTAAATATGAAAAAGAAATTATAGCAATTAGCTATATTTTACAACTACTATACAACTCAAGACAAGCCACAAAGACAAGTCTCTTAAAAACAAAATACCTTTGTATATACAGGGTGGTGCATAAGTTACCTGGGCAGTGTTCTATTTTGAGAACTATGTTTATCTGTAGTGCAAAGGTTACCGTGCAGTGTTTATTATAGCTATATTTAGGTTATGATTGATTAATGTTCTAATGATTAATGATTCTATTCTTAGAACTATGTTTATCTGTCATTGTGCTACTTGTACGTAGAATTGTTACTGCATCGTTTTGTTATGAATGTGTTCAAGCTGGTTGTTTGCAATAATGGCGGCAGGGAGGCTGACGCAAGAACAAATAATTTATGTTGTCAAACCTTTTTATCAAACAGACAAGTCGGAAACTTTTCGATTGTTTAACAATGAATTTGGGAGAACTATCCAATGTGACACTGGTTCAGATATTGTAAAGCATTTTGAAGAAATGGGGAGAGTAAATGAAATGCCAAGATCTGGAAGACCAAAATTAATCACTTCACCAGAAAATAAAGAAATTGTATGAGGCACCTTTGCCAACAGCCCATGTAGATCAACCAGACGAGCCGAGATAGAACTACAAATATCAAGAAGGTTAATTCAGAGAATGTTCAGTGACTTGAGGCTTTAACCATACCATCCTCACCTTATTCACACATTGTCAGAAGATAACCCTGATCGGTGCGTGGAATTCTGCGAAAGGCTTATTCGGATGAGTGCTAATGATGAAACTTTCCCCTGCTAAGGTGTCCTGGACAGATTCAAATTGAATGGCCACGTGAACCGGCACAACGCCATTTACTGGGCTGCAGCTAATCCTCATATTGAGATCGGGTGTTAGTGTATGGGCTGCCATCAGCGCCACAGGACTAATTGGGCCATTCTTTTTCAAGATCACTTTTATCCATCAGTGTCAGGTTGGCTGCAAATTGACGAATATTGGTTTCAGCATGATGGTGCCCCCGCACACTTAGCTACCTCGCTCGAACATGGCTGGATGAACACTTTGGGAATTGCTGGTTTGACCGCCATGGAGAAATTGAGTGCCCCCCAGATCTCCAGACCTCACGCCTCCGGATTGCTTCCTTTGGCAGGTGATCAAGAATTCCGTGTACGCTACATGACCACACACTCTTCAACACCTGAAAAACCAGATCGTTGCTAGTTTTCGCGATATAACTCCAGAACTTTGTAGAAAAGTTTGCTTTTTGGTGATAGGTAGAGCAGGTCGGTGCTTGGAGGTTGAAGGAGGACATTTTGAATACTTATAAGTACGTATGAAATTACACGTGAAATTTACATTGTTATATTTATGAAATTGATATATGTTTCATTCTACGTGTAATTTATTTGTACTTACTAAATATGTTCTGTTCAGCTACATTTTTTTTGCGACGCCCTGTATTAGCTTAGAACAACTCAACTATTATTAATTTATAATTATAAATATAGAACTACATAACCATGCATTTTTTTTTATATATATATATCTTTAAAACTTTATAAGAGTCTTCATTTCAAATTTGCTATCTCTCAGTGAACTACTTGCTCAGATAATTATGATTTTCAGTTTCAATTTTCCTATATATTTAATACATAAAATTAACATAATGTAATTAGGTGCATACTATATAATTTCAACAGGATGATTACTTATTGATATAAGTACATAATTTGCCATCTAAGTAAAGAACACTCATAATCTAATACAGTGTAGATTGTGTCATATATAATTTCAGGCAAATCCATCTAATCAAGGTCATAATAAAGACTAATAATAAAAGGATGGATAAAACTGATATATTAATTTAAACACTATAGATTAGAAGATAATAATTACATTATTAATAATTGGAATAAATGCATAGTAATATTCCTTTTTTAGATTTTGCATTAAAATGGCATTTGTAATATTTTGATTTACATAAACATCATAATAATGAAATCTTAATGTCATTATTTATGATATTATTTTTTGCACCAACCCTATATAATATATTTAAACTAGTTATTTGTGACATTATTATTTTGCACTTACACTATACAATAAAATGCTTTTATATATAATTTTAACATTTTCATTTAACATTGCACAGACTTTTAGTAAAAGTTATAATAATAAATTTTTAATATGTGTGTAATAAAGTATGTACATTTATTATTATTTCTAATAAAGTCAAACAATATAGAAAAATCCAAGTTCTACATTCTTAAATTTAAAAAATGTACCTTTTCAAAATAGTGCTTCATTTGTTCAAACCTATTAGTATGGTTGCATTAATAAAGATTTTAATTAATACATTAGAATTCTTATAAACTTAACCATTTTATTCTCAATTATTTATCTGATCATTTCGTTCTCTATTTCATTCATTTAGCTTCTTCTATAAGTAAATATTTTATTTTATTATCTCTTTTCCAAAAATTTAAAAAACATTATTCATAATAAAATAAATCTCTAGTAGCAGGGACAAGACAATAAAAGTGAACGATCAATTTATTTTTACCATGAACAGGCAACTAGTTTGTTGTGAAATGTTGAGAATACATTTATCATTCACTTTTGTTGTGGTCTTTTCTTTTAATATTATTCATACTTTGTTATCATCATGAAACTTGACCTTTTGTATTTAATTCTGCATTTCTATTAGAATAATATTAAACATATAAGTAATTTTAAAGCATTTTTACATAGATTTAAAATACAAATTTAAATCCTTATATTATTGTTTTCAAAAATATTATTGTTTTATATTATTAACTGATATTTTCAAAATAATTTTTGTATTTTCATTAATTAATCAGTTTATTACTTATTTTTCAAGTATTTATAGAATAAAAATGGATGAAAATGAAAAAAAGGGAATGGATCTTATTGCTCAAGCAGAAAAGAAATTGAAGGGTGGTTTTTTAAACAATGTATTTGGGTAAGTAAATCAAAACTTTTTCATTTGCTTTATTTCACTTAAAGATATATATATATATATATCTAATCCATTTAGTGGATCTGGAAAAGCTGATGAAGCAATTTCATTGTATGAAAGGGCTGCCAATGCATTCAAAATGGCTAAGAAATGGCAAGGTTGGTTTATATTATTATATGTGTTTTTTTAGGAAGTAATGACTATATTCTATATGAAAACTATCAGTGATATATCATAATACTTATCTTTCCTGTAGAGTTAACTACATAGAGCTAACTCATAGCCAGGATTAGACCCACAATGTTTCTCTGTTTCTGGCAGATTTTTCAGATGGGCATTAAACAATCCGAGAGTCTCTCAGATGATTTTATAAGCATTTTGCATTAGTGTATTAGGACAAGCCATATGTATTACTATTGTGCAGGTCCCCTAGTTGGTTTCAATTTATGTTTTGCCTTTTCTATTTTTTCCCTCCAGTTTCATTTCAGAGTTGCTTGCCCCATCTTATACCTCATGGTTTATCCTGGTCAACTGGGAAAACGAGAACTTGCCCTAGAGAGGTCAACGGCAAGGCACGCCCGAAGATTTTCTTCGGCGGGGATGAACTCCCATACGAGCCCGTCTGCTGGGAGTCTCTTTAGACTGCCAGCTAACACTTACAACCACCAAGCCAAAGACGCCAGCAGGAAGCTCACCGGCAGGACGAAAGTCCTCCGCTGCCTCACCGGACGGTCTTGGAGGCAAGACGACCAGGGATCGCTCAGGGCACTCTACACGGCGCCTCGGTCTGGATGCCCTCCTCCAACAGGGAGTTCCTAGAAGTCCCCCACCGCGCTTCGGAAAGAGCTATCACGGGCTGCACCCGCTCCACTCCCACTGCCGCCCTCCTCTAAGAGGCAGACCTCCCTAGCTTGACCTCCAAGTCCAGTGCTGCCACCGCCCAACTCCGCGAGAAGGTTCTGCGTCACACGCAGGACACCCTAGCTAAAGTGGCTGCTCTCCGCGACGTCCGTCCCCGCCTCCGCGGCAGGAACGGAACCTTCCGTCGCAACTGGCGAACTAGCGCCAAAGAGCAAACCAAACGAGGCCAGCATTCTGGACGCCCCTAGGGAGAGCCCCGCTACCGGCCCGGCCCCGTGGGAGAACACAGAGAATGGTTTCCTCCAGCCATCACTGCGCACCAATTGCTCAAGGGACGACCCGCCACATGTCAGAAAGGCGGCGGCCCTCGAAAGCCTGGACCGCCTTCCTCACTCAGATATCGTCATCTGGACCGACGGATCGGCAGCCGGGGGACCTCGCTTTGAGGATCTGGCATCATCCTTCAGGTGAGGGGTTCCCTCCGCTGCTCGCTTGCCTTCCCCGCGGGAGCGGTCTCCTTCTCTTTTAGAGCGGAGGCCATTGCCTGCCTTCGCGGCCTTGAAGTCGCTCGGGACATCCCGGACCTCGGCGCTCTGTCTGGCAACCGGCTCCTCTCGGATTCCCAGTCTGTCATCAAGAGGCTCTCCGCGGGACACCCGTCTCAGAGAGACCCCATCTGAGGAAAAAGTTTTGGCACCTCCTGTCGAGCTGGGAAGGTCCCATGAGAGAAACGAGGATGCCGACGCCGAGGCCCGGAGAGGCTCCGCTCTCCCTCAGACCACCCCGGTGGACTATCTCGTCCGCGCGCGCGGCCATCGCGCGAGCCGCTGACACTGCGGAGTCGCACCGCTATGTGCTGGACCCTCACGCAGCCACGCACCGCGCTTGTCTCCCTGGTGGTCACTTCCGTCCACCACCCGATATTACACGCACAGACAGCGCATCTCTGTCTCAATTGCGCACGGGCCACTCCACTATCTTGGCTGCCTACAGGCACCGGATCGGCCTCGTCGACTCCCCCCTCTGCCCCTCCTGCCTCCAGGCCCCGGAGGACCTCTCCTACCTTCTCCTTACTTGTCCCTCTCACTCTGTCCTTCGCCTTTCAGTCCTTGGTGACAACCCCTCCCTCGCCGTCCTT
>JAUYWV010177032.1:0-17674 GCA_032274565.1 Nematoplana nigrocapitula
CATCTATACTGCCTATGCTGTAGTCAACTTTGGATAACATATTGTCATGACTTCGGAGGGGGTGGTGGCCTCGGGTCGCTCCAACTTTTCCCCATCTATACTGCCTATACTGTAGTCAATTTTTTTTATCCAACTTTTCCCCATCTATACTGCCTATGCTGTAGTCAACTTTGGATAACATATTGTCATGACTTCGGAGGGGGTGGTGGCCTCGGGTCTCTCCAACTTTTCCCCATCTATACTGCTTATACTGTAGCCAACTTTTGATAACATATTGTCAAGACTTGTCGGGGGGGGGGGGGTGGCCTCGGGTCGCTCCAACGGTTACTACTGAGGACCATTTTTAGCCTCCTTGACCTCGAGACCGACATCGGAGGTCGACCTCGCCCCCCCCCCTATGTTACCCACAAGGTTGAGGGGGTCACTCATGCAAAGTTTCGGGTCCGTGGCACCAACGGTCTGGGCGGCAACCCTAAACAGACATACAGACAGATTGACAAATATATATAAGAATAGTCAATCTCAATGATAATTTTTAGATGACTTTTATTCAAATTTGCAGGTAAATCTAAAAATACAACAACCGAACTCTTCAATATCATACTGAATGTTAAATTTTAAAAAATGGTTTACGCTACTGTTTAACGCTATATTTTTCTTGCTTATACATCCTTGATATACACTGGTTAACAAATATATATTTCAGCGAAGAAGAAGTTTTGAATGAAACCATGAAAGAGCAGGAAAATTTATCCAGTCAGCTTCAGGAATTACAGTGAGTTCAATAAAAAAGATGATTTGACGAAATATCAATATTTATTCTTATGCCTCTGGAATGTCAAATAAATAAATGTTTTTCTCTCGTATTTTCGTTGGCTAAAAATGTTTTTGATTTGGTCGAAAACAGACTAAAATAGGCGATTTAATTTAGTACCTGCAATATTAGTTGGAATAAAAAACTGTCCCCGGTTCAATAGTATTCATTCAGCAAAGTTAATTTTGTGAAAATCATATTTGTATAATTTGTATTTCCGTTTTTTTTGTTCTGTGAATTTAATTTTTGCATGAGTTCATTCAAGGGGATAAAAACTGGAGCGATAGATTAACCATAATTCTTTAAATGGCACTATCTAAAAAATTGTGTGCGTGGCTTTATCATTCAAAGTAAAACTATAGAGAGTATAATTCAATCGAATGATTGAATTTGGATTTCCACATATGGGTATAGAAAATCGATACAACTATTTTCCTCATAAAGCGACGAAAAGTTATCATCGTGACGTGTATTAATTAGACGTCGAAGAGACTTGTCAAAAGTGAATGAAAGTGGGCATATACTTGTTTGCTGTATTTATTGCCAGCTTAAAAAATAGATCCCTCCACAACACCAACGACGGCTTGCGTTGCGCTCTGGAAGCAGTGACTCCCACTTCGTCCCAGGGTCCTTCGAGAGCACCGTCACGCAAAGTTTCCGTGGTCCCAGTTGTAGTGCCTGAGGAGGACGTCTTGGACTTCTGCTGTCAGGTCAACTTCCACGGACCGACAGATACAATCGAATTCGATGACCCAGGTGAGGGGGGAAAAATTTAGGAACTATTGTCAAAATATATTTACAAGAAATATGTGGTGGCTCTATGCAGGGTTGCCCATAAGTAACTTATACATATTTTGTTGTCCTCCATTTCAAGCAAATTTCTGCCAATGCTGCTAAAACTTGACCAAACGAAAGTCAAATTCTTGAGCTCGACCTCAGCAGGCGTTGCAAGAGACGGAGGCATTCCATAAGGGATCTCAGAGGCAAAACGTGGTCTAGAGTGATCTTTTTAAATTTCCGATTTCCGTATTTTAAGTCACTTTTTGAAAACGCACCATACATTTTATTCAGAATACAACATTGTGGACAAAAAACATCATTTTTCCAGAAACGATTTTTATGCTCTATGTAAAATACTACTAATAGATTAAATTACAACATTATTGCAATGCTCAAAGTTTTATCAAAATGTTAAAATTATACTATAACGTAGTTACTATTAAATTATTATCTATTTAAAAAGGCAGGATAAAGAAATCACTAAATTTTACAATCAATGTCAATAACCTCATTCACATAGTTGTTTTAGAAAAAGTGTCTAACGTGCGATATTTTTAACACCCGTATTTTTAGCTCTCTTACTTCTAGCAATTGTTTATCCATTTACACACGTTTCAGTGAAAAAGTGAAACCTAAGTGATAATTATTTTTATCGATATAAACAAAATTGGCGAGTGCTGTCTATCTCGAGAATTAAATTAAATTAACACAGTAAAACAACAGCTGAAATTTATGGCACATTAGTAAAAGATCGCCTCAAAATCTTATAGCCTAAGTTGTGACGATAAACTCAACTTTATGTTATGTGATTTTATTAAATACATTTTTTATATACGGCAATGTTTTTGTTAAATTTAAAAGTGACTTTTTGCAAAAGTGGTGGTTCATCCGAAACCTCCGAACCACATTAGGCTATGCCCTCGGATTTTCATTTTGGCAACAAGTTAGCATATTGGTATAGATTAGCACGAGATATTCTAAATCAGATGCGCTCAACCATAGAAATATAAAATATTTATATCTCTATGCGCTCAACGGTCGCTGGTTGGGGCGAAACGGATCGACTTCGTTGCAACCAGGCTAACCAGATCTCACAGAGTGTAGTAGCAGACAGTTCGAAAGTTCGATGATCTGAAGGTGAAAATTCGTATACTGCGTTCGCAGAAAGTGACAATGAATCCACTAGTACAGTATATGCGAGCCAAGTTTGATTGGCGTGTAGGTTGTTTTTGAAACATGAAAGATCATACTGTACATCGAGTTTCGATTACTTTGCTATTAAGCATAGGGCTCTGAATAATAAAATGAAAACATTTGATTTAAAATACTGCACAACATAAACATCTAATGACAGGAAGATCACTTGGATCATTGATATACAAATAGAGTGCAATCATTCATGGAAAGATAAGGAGAATCTGGATACTTAAGCTACAAAATTAATTGTATGATACATGAGAATAGGAAGAGCTGGAGAACAGGCCCGTAACTATACCATTGAGGCAGGCGAGGCGACTTCTTGCACAACTTTCTATCCTTAAATCATTCGCAGGGAAGACCTGGGAACTGCGCAAAGAGGACATCAAGAACATGTTCATACAATACGTTCGGCCAGGTGGCGAGTATGCAATGGGGGCCTGGGGAGGTTTCTGTGCCAACTCATGGATCCAGAAGATGCAGATAGCCACAAATAGAGCATCAAGGGTAATCTCGGGATGCCTAAGCTCAACCCCAATTGCGAAACTCAGGATAAAGGCTCAAGTGGACTTGGTGTCTGACAGGGTCGAACAGCTTACTGCGGTGAACTTGGAGAAAGCGCTCAGACAGAGCGAAGCTCCCGTAAAGGCCTCGGCTCACAGGGTATGCCGTGATAGGCTTGTAGCACACGGTACAGGCGGACAGAAACGAAGTAGCTGGAGGAAGATGGGCATGACAGTAAGCGAATCGTGTGGGCTGAATACATGACCTAGGGACGAGGTGAGGAAAGCCCCGTGTGTTGCCCCATAAAGGTGGACGAACGAACATAGCTTCGTCAATACCCTGAGAACAGCTTGCAGCAGGGAAGCACCAGATGAGTCCAAACTGGCCAAGGCAAATGAGACCATCGTGTGGTATGAAGAATACCACCCGAAGGTTTATACCGACGGATCGGTGATAGCAAATGACACTGCAGGAGGTGGCTTTATCTTGATAAGCAGAAAGAGTGAGACATTGTCGGAGGGTTCGGTGCCTGCTGGCGCCCTTGCGGATAGCTGCCTTGCTGAATGCATTGCTCTAGAAAAAACGATCGAAGTTCTGACGCATATATCGGAGTGGCAGAAATCAGTAATCTTCACGGATTCCAAGTCTGCGATTGAAAAGCTTAGCCAAGGCCCGATCGGTCAGGATGATGAATCTGGCTCACGTATTTGGAGCAACCTCCAGAGGCTAAAGGAAGCAGGGAAACAAATCACCTTCCAAAGGGTTCCCGCACATTGTGATGTTGTGGGAAATGAAGCAGCAGATCGCTTGAGAGCAGAGGGATTCCCGAAAGACCAACGGGACGTGCGGCTGCCACTCAGAATCGCAAAGGCACGTCTACTGAGAAGGCATCGGGAGAAGAACGCAAAAGAAGACAGAATATCGTCGTACAGCCTGGTCGGAAGAGGCAGACCTCATGAGCCATCAAGAACCCACTGAGTGGCAGCTAGCCAGCTACGAACTGGTCACTCTTTCCTCCTGAGATTCTACTGTCACAGGTTGGGAAGAGTTGACTCAGCTACATGTGAGGAGTGGGAGGGGGGGCTCCAGAGACGGCTGAACACCTACTGTGCTCTTGCCCCTGGTGGATTTCGCTCCGCCAGAGATGTTTTGGTGGTCATGTGTTTGAGCTTGAAGAAGCACTAGCCAGCCCAGCCTTGTTAAATTACTTGCGGGGGACCGGCAGATCAATGTCATATCGGGCCATGGAGTTCTCAACACTCCGTTCAAGGCGGGAAGGAGCAGCAGCAGCAGGCGGCTTCTTCCGCTGTTTTCTAAAGAGGACGACAAAAAGAAATAGAACTACAGAAAAAAGAAGAGAAAGGTGATAGATAGAATATAATAAAAATAGGAATTCGCGGGCATACGTTTGGTGGACTGAGGGAGCGTAAGTTTGGTGAACTGAGGGGCATATGTTTGATGGACTGAGGGGGCATACGTTTGGCGGACTGAGAGAGCGTAAGTTTGGTGGACTGAGGGGGCATACGTTTACTGGACTAAGGGAGTGTACGTTTGTGAACTGAGGGAGCGTAAGTTTGGTTGACTGAGGGAGCGTAAATTTGGTGGACAGAGGGAGCGTTAGTTTGTTGGACTGAGGGGCATACGTTAGGTGGACGGAGGGGGCATACGTTTGGTGGACTGAGGGAGTGTATGTTTGGTGAACTGATGGAGCGTAAGTTTGGTGGACTGAGGGGCATACGTTTGGGAGTTTTTGTGCCTCGTCTGTGTTTCAGGGTCTGGTTACAGACCTGGAGAAGCATTATCGTTCACCCAGAATCAATGAAACCAAAGGATATTACTGAACGGAACTTAAACGATACATTTACATTTTGCTCATTTGTAGACAGTGGACTGTCTACCTCTCGAGATGTCACAGAAATCGACTTCGAGCCTGAACTCCATGTTGTACGGACTGAAGAAGGGGCTTCGGAAAAAGCGGCCATGTTCTACAAAGCCTGGGTTAGAGAACAAGTCAGACAGAGCACTGCCAGTGTAAGTTATTTTTGTATAACGGTTATGAAAGTCTTGTTAGCAGACATATGTATCATTTGTATCCAGGTCGATTTAGTGACCTTATTTCACTCAATTAATGGACGCCATCCCATTAGTTGTTTTAGCATATTTTCCCAAGTGTTGTGCAGATAAATAATTGCAGAAGTTACAGTATTAGGTCTTTTATTAACAAAACAGGACCGAGTTTAATTATGCGTCCTCGTCCCCTCTTTCCCTTTCTCTCGACTGACTGACAGACAGAACTTCGTATAGAGATACGGACTTCAATTATTCCGCCGTAAAACTGTAGTAAATAAGACGGTTATTTAATGACTACACTACACAGTACATGTGTGTGTGTGTGTGTGTGTGTGTGTGTGTGTGTGTGTGTGTGTGTGTGTATGTGTGTATGTGATTGAAACGATAAACCAATATATCAAGTAGACTTTACCGACAGCAATGCTCGCAATTCTTTTTGGAAACCTTCTTCGGTTGGTCATTCAAAAATGGCTGCCTATATATATCTGTAGCATCATCGGAGTCCCGCATTCACGTACATAGATGCGTTGCTTAGCAGCGCTTGTGAAAACATATAGACTCCAGCCAATCTGATATAGTAATCTGGCTAAGCATATCAAATTATTGATTTATCTTTCCTCAAGCATTATCGATTGCCTCATTCAAATAGACTTCGAACAAAACGCTTACAAAACTTCCTTTTAATCGATAACCCAAAAAGCTATTTGACTTTGAATGAATTATTGAATTTTTTAATGTGAACTTCTGTTATTTCAGGCAAAATTCATAATACAATATATTAATATAGAGATATAGTTGGAGACAGTAAATATTTGCTTACAAATCCTATATGATCGTGTTGGAGGTTTGCTTGGGGCGTAAATGGGACTGGGTGGGGGATAATGATCGACAAAACCTGAAGCTTCCACAGGTATATTGTCCAGTTTTTCACCTGAACCAAGGTTGAGACCCAGGTCATTTAACCTCGATATGTTTTGTTTCACCAATAGGAAGTGTAGTGACCCTCTAAACCGCGGTGGTTGGTACAAGATGCTAGAAAGGGCCGAGTACTTGGAGATATGCTACTTTTCAAAGACGTCGAAATAAAAATATTGATAATCCATACCTAGTAACACAAAAGGAGGAGAAGCACAAAGATTTAGACGATATGACGTCTTTCCTTAAGAACAATCGCCATGCCATTAGAGACACTGGTTTCTGAACTCTAATACGGAGTGGTGTAAAGATTATTCAAGTAGAAGGAATTGTGCAGCTCGAACACAGCTAAAAAATAGCTTCACGGAATTTCCAAATGACGTCATCGTTAGGTCTACCAATCAGAGCGCGCCGCGTGATAAGTAGGTCAAAGTCGAGTAGAATTCCCTGAGACTATTTTTAATTGATTTGGAGGCTGCACAAATCCTACTACTTTTCACTTTGATATGGATCCAGTTTGCCGCCGCGCATTGCGCCACTGCCCAGACACCCTCGTGACATTTTTATGTTATTATAGATAAAAGAGCAATTGTCACTTTCCAAACAAAAGAGAGCATAAGAACGATTAGCATACCCTCATCACTCGGACTGAGAAAGAATTTGAAACTGCTACATTTTGAATAGTTAAATTTAAACACAAATCGAATTATTAGAAGAATGGCAAATTTGAAAGACATCACAGAATACTTAGGTCAAATGATTAGATTTCTTCAGCCAGTAGCTTTGTAATATTTGTTTGTTGTGTTAACGACCGTTTTAACTAAACTTCTTTCAACTTGTATTGTTGCATGGCATGCTGTTTCCTGATATTTTTATCAAGTTGATTATGTTGACATGTTTTCATTTCTGTGGTCACTGTTTTGTAGACATATTTCTTTCGCCAGTATTGATCATTTCAGCAAACGCTAATTCTCAGTAGAAAAGGAGAACAAAGCCGAATTTAGACGTGTAATTTCACAATGTCCCGACGGATTAAAAATACAATATCCATTCTCAAGGAATCCATACCATTTTTGTTAAAAACTGAGAAACCCTCACTGAAGAATTCCCGGAATGATAGCGGCACATTATTTCTAATTATCTGTCTTAAATGTTTTTGTTTAGTTTCGTATTGTTTGTTTTAATTAATCACCTTCAGAGACTGGTCGGTCGAGAAATTTTGAAATGACGTGATCAAATTCGGATTGTTTATCCTTTTCGACTTCTAATTTCTTGTCCTAATGTCAGCACTTTAGTTATCATGGTGTACGATGCAGGATAAATTTGATCTCATATCTACGTACATAGGTACCAGATCTTGCTAGGGCGTCCGACAATCAAGCCCATCTAGTTCTGCTCAGTACCCCCCGAGATCCCAGTCCCGTCTTGGCCAGACGCAAGTGGGGGCGAAGAGGTCGAACTCGACGCCGATCCCCTCTTCAGGCCGGAGCCTCGACGACCCGATTCCGACGTTTCCGCAAAGAAATCGACGCCGAGGAGGAAGAAGAAGAGGACTCCTACTCGCCAACTCTGCCAGAGAAAATACCAGAACGGATGTTCAAAGTTTATATGGCAGGAGACATGTCCGTGGGAAAGACGTGCTTTATTACCAGATTGTGTCAGAAAAGGTTCTCATGTTCTACCACTGCAACCATCGGTAAGTTGAGTACATCTGTCAAGACGCTATATCAGACCTCTCACTAGAAGATCTCTTTGTAGTACTTAGTGGAGGGACAGCAGATTATTGGTTGAGGAGACAAGTTCCACCTTTGTCTTCCCATGGAATATTCGAATGAGTATCTTTTTCGGTGATAATGAGGCTGTGACACTTTGTATTTCGAGCTCACGTAGTCGCATTGATGAACGTCCTCCAACGTGTCCGGGCTTAGTATCTGGGATGTAACTAAAAACGGACGTTTTACAATAAAATATTCATGTCGTGAAAATCTAAGAATTACTAATTGTGTAATACAATATCTGTGAGGCCTGCACACAAATGATTTTTCCCATTATTAAAAATAATTTACACCTGTTATCTGTGAGCGATCGATGTGTTTCGTTTACCCCCCAATAGGTTTAAATACATCAACTAAAGTCTACATGCGCGCCAAAACATGTAATTTCAGCTTGGGGTGTTTGGTAGACAAAACTTGCAGAAGGGCTAATTTTTATTTTCGATTAATCTTTTGCAAAATGCGAACTAACTGCTAAAAACTGTACAGACAAACAAAATGAAACAAGAATGTGTTTTATCGTTGTATTGGAAAATTAATCACTAACCTGCAGTACATGCCTACCAATAAGAGCTTCGATGTCTATCAAATTCTACTGCTATTTTTAAAACAGAAAATCGTCGCAGCATCTGATTGACCGAAAGTGCAATCGATCAAATTACAAGGAAATCCTTTATCTTTAAATATTGACGTGTCTACCATTGTATTTGTCGATAACTAATCAATGAACTTTTGGGATTTATAGAAAACGGCCGATTTTTCTGTTACACTCCGTGTAATAGGTATATGGTCACTATAAAATGATTTTGTGTAGCTTAATTTACTTTTTTATAGAAACCACCCTAAACTCTGGACCACCGATTACCCTGCTAATTGGTTTTGTTTGTTTTAGCGAAAGTATGCATGGCTAGGGAATGTAGTACACAACCTAAACATACAAAAGTATATATTCTTCAATTTCCTTATCTAAAATTGAAACGTCGTTGAAATCATTAACCAATTTCTATTGCGTTCACGGCATATACTGTATACTGTGAGCTCCGGCTGGTTTGTTTAAATCCCCTAACTTTACGTGCTGTACTCACTTACGATTGTTGATCTTCTAGTGTTGGTCTTGTGATGGTTGCGTGTTTGTTGCGTATTTTGTTTGTTGATGGTAAATCAATCAGTCTCCAGATCGCCAGCAAACCCGTCTTGGCACAGACAGCTTGCACACGTTGTGACACAATCTGCGTATGTATGCCAAGTCGACTGGGGCAAGACGCTTTAATCCCCTTATATATATTGTAGAAAAGATCACTTCCGCCTTATGGCAAAACCTAATTTAATCTCACAGTATATGTATATTGTATCGATTAGCGAGACCTCTTTGTCTGCGGCTGACACATGATTGAGGAACATCTGAACCATATGTTTGATATTTTTTGACTGTATTCAGCATGCTGTACAGCAGTGCGTATGAGGTGCCTCTTGTGCAAAAAATGTTCATACTATTTGCAAACGCAGATTTGAAACCAGTTCTAATCTACTCTCAGGAAAATAAAACAGACTTTCTGTGCCCTGAATGTCAACGATTTATCTTCCGATAAGTACAATTATT
This sequence comes from Nematoplana nigrocapitula, assembly GCA_032274565.1. NCBI lineage: Eukaryota > Metazoa > Platyhelminthes > Proseriata > Nematoplanidae > Nematoplana > Nematoplana nigrocapitula. The sequence goes on from JAUYWV010177032.1 coordinate 9,653, forward strand.
TAGTAAAATACAGAATACAGATGTATAGCTAAAATCAATATACAATAAATGTGTAAATCAGGTCGTTTAAATGTAACTAGGTCTCACGTACGATATTGTCGTATGCTGTCGGACAAACTGTGAATAAAAGTATTTGCATATCTATTTGGAATGCTGTCGGGTTGCAAGATCCAGTCAGGAGACATGTTATATGTAAAAAAGAATTCTATCGCCTCAAAATCCGTTGCCTAAACTGATGTTCACCGAATGAATCGTATTTGGGCTTGTTGCTCCTTCTCACTGTTATTGCGGTCTAAATCAATTTATACACTTGATTTCACCACAGTCTTAGTGAAATTCTTCAAAGAAACGTTTTCGAATCCATATACCCTGTGCTATTTTAATAAATTTGTAATATAAATGCTTGAATATGGTATTTTCTTTTTAGCAGTCAAAAGACAGCTTAAACTGTCTTATATGCAACAAATTTACAATAAAAACGAGTATGGGAAATATATTGCACAATTAGGAAAATAGGTCTATAAGAAACCATTTATAGACTCACATAATCCGCATGAAGAGGTAACCCGATCGGTTTGATCATAATAATAATTACTAACGTCTTTCACCTCCTTCAATGAGCCCGAAGTAGTGTTAGTTAGGACGCTGTATGCCGGAAGAAGGAGTTAGTAAACTTAATTTTTTCTCTTCTCTCAGGATTGGATTTCCAAACGAAAATGTTGGAAGTGGATGGACAGTTGTATGCACTGCAGCTGTGGGACACGGCCGGACAAGAGAGGTAAGTGCGTTTGAAAAGCTCCATTTTGCCATTCATGTAAAGCAGAAACAAAACTGAAACCTATATGTCTGTTTTCATTTTCACGATACGATATAGGGAAGGTTGCTGACTGAAGGAGGCTATTGCCGGGAAAACCATTCCCCCCTTTTTTTAATGTGATATTAGTCAATATAGCGGTGCCTCTTTTTTAACCGTATAAAGGTGGTTATTTTAATTTTAGATTCAAGAGCATCGCCCGATCTCATTTTCGTCGAGCAGATGGCATCCTGCTTCTGTATGACTGCACCTCTGAGACATCATTTCTGAATGTGCGAGAATGGATTTACGCCGTCCGGGTGAGACATGCTGTATATAGATTATTTATGTATGTCTGACCGGTATTTATCTCCCAACTCTCTTGACGGATTTGCATGCTTGATGACTCAAAAAAGCTACGCCAATGGATAACATGGGAAAAATAGCCACGAGATGCAAAATTTCTAAATGAGAGGCCCACAGCAGAAAATACCCAAAAAAACATGTTTTAGCTGCAATGCTAAATCAATATTCTACAAAATAATAAATTTGAATTCTGCAGAATGAGCGATGATTGCAATGCTAAATGAATAAACAACAAAATAAGACTCAATTCCATATTTTGCTGTTTGTCATGTCCATCGATGGTAGTGAGTAACATGAAGTCAAAGAGCGCCATCCCGATCCCTGGCCAAACAAAGGAACGGAATGCAAGCAATCCACGCAGGAAAGAGCGGAATTTCATCGCATCCACACTGGACACAGTTTGTTCCTGAAAGTCTACAGGGCGACGAATGTCAAGAAGCGGCTGAAGACGGCTCTCACTTCCTTCTGGTCTGTCCTAGGTGGACTCTAGCTGGCTTGGAGGCTAGTGGAACTGCTTTCCCTTTTTGCTCAGACTGTAGACCTGACTGGCTACTATAGTATCTGCGTCTGACTGGCCCTTTCTACCGAGACGGCTGGCGACAATGCGAAAGCGTGAGAGGGACTCAACAACAACACAACACAGTAGCATGATTGTTTGCCATCCGTATAGGGAAAGCAACTAGGAAAAGAGGAAAGAGAAAGACGAGGGAGAGAGGAGGCAGAGGGCATGCTTGATGACATTATTTTACATACTAACGCTATACGGGTAATCCTACTAGTCGCATATGATACTGCTTGATTATTTTAAGCTCTGAATATAAAAATGTCACAGGGGGTGGATTGGGTAGCATGTACAAGGGGCTTCTATGAATATCGATTTCAGTTCAATATCTTTTAATGAGAAACTTTTTGAGGAGTACTCGAACTAAGTGGTCTAGTTTGTTCCCGTGAACAGAGACCATCATTGAACGTGTAGCAGATAAACCATGTGAGATAATAATCCGGCAGATTCAACTTCACAATACTGCATGGAAGAAGACCATGGCTATAGATAGACTGTGTCTCCTCTGCCACCCTAGACATTTAGGGGCATTGAGTAATTTTATCACAGAGTGGTATACTCAGGGACAGGCAATAGTTTTATGTTCCATTTGTTTGTCCCTGTGTACAAACCCCCCCTGGGGAAGCTGTTGGGCCTCTCGGCAGAATGTTTTAGGTTGTGACCATGGTGTTCTTCTTTATTACTTCGTATTTTTGTGCCCTGAATTGGCTGAAATAAATTATTATTATTATTATGTATCTGCAGTGAACTAAGATGCCGTTTTAATGAAGATAAAATAGATCAGTACGAATTATGTTCCCTACTTCTCTAAGTAATTTTTCATAAAACAAGAGATTCGTTACTATCATTGGCAAAAGGTATGTGTTTTTCCGCATTACCATCAGAAGTTGAGAGTGGAATACTGCCATGGTTTAGCTATACTGGAAAACCAAATATACATACACAAGCCACATCTGCAAAATCTCTCCTATCTGGCCATGCCGAGAAAACAGTTTCACCAATAACAGAGGACTCTGCAAGATCCGAGCAGTTTTACTAATAGACAGCGGTCCTTTTCCTGTGTCAGAAGGATACACACGTGGCTGAGGACGACCATGAGAACTTAAAGACTCTGATCTCGTCATAATAGTCATGAATGGAACTAGATACCGACCAGTGACTACGGAAAACATTTGCGAACAGTTTATCGCAAACTAACACTTATCGGACATTATACATGACATGTTACATGTAATCTGTCAAAACTGAAATTATATGTGATTGCCATTCATATAGACTATTTAAACATTAAACAATTTATTTTTAACTAATTGTTTGCCTTATCGTAAGCCTATCGCTCCTGATTTGTGCAGTACATACTATATGGTAACACTAGACAATATTAAAACATTTTGATATATTCTATATATTGGCATTATCGTTTCATTTTACTTTAAAAAATTTTGGAAACTTCACAGAAGCTGTCTAAAAATACATTCATCAGGTCGTATATAAAAGCAGTTTATTTTTCAGGACGGATCAGTTAACGATGTTCCTGTCATGATTGTGGGAAATAAGACGGATCTACGCGAGCAATGGCGAAGAGAAGGGCACCGTGTTATCTCCACTCGGGAAGGCCACAAACTCGCTGAGGTATTTGATTCATTTAAAAAAATACAAATGTTTCCCCGAAGAGACAGAGAGAAAGTACATACTACTGTATGCAGCTGTTCAGTCACTGATTATTAAAACCAGCCTATCGCACACAATATTATTATATGATTCAAGAGATGGAGCAATTGCTCGGGGCGTGCAACCACCTTGTTTCTTTAGAGTACTGTAATTCATACCTGCAGGCCTGATTCTGAATTGTCGGCGAAGGAAGCACTGAGGATCAAACGTGGAGCCAACCCTGAATGGTCCACTTTTCATTAGTGCGTCTGCATTCATTTGGAAACCCTTTTAGCTGTTGTGTATTTGATCATTGTGCAATTTTTTTTAATTTGGTGCAATATATTGTTACACCCTATATTTTATTTACGTCGAAACTTTATTTAAAGGTTTTCTGGCGCAGTTTACATTGGTAATTGCATTTTTACGTTGCTCTGTTGGCAGATACAGATCAACATACTCTCCTTCACCAGTTCATTCGTTCAATATATGTTTTCTATAAGTATTACCTCCCCTATTATGCAATCACCTATACTATTCTCTACGTACATTTTAGCACGTTGGAGCTATTTTTATGGAAACAAGTGTTAAAGAAAATGACAATGTCTCCGAAGCGATTACAAACTTGACTCGGTAATTGATCCCATCTTTCAATCTGCTATCAACCTCATTTTATTTATTTCTATAGTCGCTAAATTATTGACAATTAGATAGATATATGTGTGAGTCGACAGAGAAAATCAAAAGATCAGCTTGACCGACTATCCAGCTTTAAGACAGCTAGCCAGACTGTGTGTGAGTGAGTGAATCAAGGCTCGCACGCTATCTCTCTCTTTCTCTGTCAGAAAACTGACCAATCAGACGACGCGTTCTAACGGTACGCGACCGACCGACCCAAAGACCAAGGAATTACGTAGCTTGCTTAATAATATAGATGTTCGTGACACCAGGAAAACAGTTTAATCTGATTGGTTGATTTGAATTTGTATGGCAATTGCGCACAATTAATGAATAAATTATTCCTACGAATAGTTTAAAATTGGGTAATATAAATATATTTGCGGTTGTCTGATAAAAGAGATGCAAATCTTATATATATTTGTCAAGTTGTCTGTATGTGTGTTCCGGGTGGGCGGCTGGACCGTTGGTTCCAGCAACCCGAATTTTGCATGGGTGACCCCCTCAGCCCTGTGAGCAACGTAGGAGGGCGAGGTCGACCTCTGAGGTCGGTGTCAAGGTCAAGGGGTCAGGGTGAAGGTCAAGGAGGCTAAAAACGGTGTGAAATGGCCGTTTCGGGCAGTAGGAAGCCTCCCACAGAAAATTTCATAAAACAAGAGTTGCAGGGCAACCCCGAAAATGGAGGAACAGGACTATTCTATTGCCCAGCAACGCTGGTACCCTCTGTTAGTATACAATAAGTATTTTAGTTATTTATCAGACTTAAACTACTATTAAGCACTCATTGTTTATTAAAAATCATATTTAGCCCAAATATAGCTTACCTTATATTTTTTTAATTTTTAACACATTATATTGTCTATTGACTATTACCTACAAAATAATAATTCAAATTTTAAACTAACGAAAATCATACTTTTTGTCAAAAGTATTTTCAGAATGTATCATCTTAAATATGCCTATAATTTAACCTTGAATTTATAATACTTTCTTTTTCAGAATGTACGATAATTTAAAATTGGAACACTATGATTGATAAAGCATTAGTAGTTTATAAATAACAATAAATAAGTCTAAATTAAACTTCCGTCGTAGGTTGATGTTCATTATTTAAGCAGTTAACCGGTGCAGCACAATGTGCAATTAATAATAATTAATCAATCAATACGTTAAATTAAATTTATGCATAAGAAAAAATACTTTTCTTCGTATAAATAAATTGTCATTGTATGAAAAAGTAGTACACTTAGATTTCTTTAGAAATTGTTTATTTCTTTGACTGTTGTCCATTGAAATGTATCAATAATCCACGCCGCACCGCTGTCACTGGTCAATTGTTTAGTGTCAGTCGATTGGAAAACTGACTATGTTCTTATCGTCGAAGGAGTCACACACGGCAGCTGTCTCTATGGAAGAATCCCAATGTTAAGGCATACACGGTGTCTATGTATACAATATTGGCTATTCAAAACAACTGCTCAACAATACTTGAAAATAATTTTTATTTTATGAGGGTAGTATCATCATCTACAGCACCTAGTCGCTTCTCTCTATACACAATACAGGCGCGCCCACAGGATTTTTTAAAGTATACGCACACGACTGGAGGGGCACATAATGTTGTTGTTGCTATATGGGCATTAAACATTTTTTATTATACATTGAAAAGGCATCAATATTCTTAAAATGGGCATTTTATTTTTAATAAAGGACCCTCGACCCCTTTCGTATACTTAGTTTTATTGGATTTTTCTAAGTAAAAAGAAAAAAATAAAATTAAAAAAATAACCATAATAATTTACTTTACGCATTTACGTATAGTGCGTATGCCTGCGGGCGCGCATGCAATAATACATGTAGAAGATAATTTCTAATCTGTATGTTCTGTGCAGGGATTTAGTGAGTCACTATGTGAGGAATGTGTTGCGACTGTAGCAGTGTTGTGTAATTTGAGAACTATCGCTGTCCGCATGTACATAGACTCAATACGCCAACCGACTGATTGCTTCAACGGTCGCTACAATTTTGATTTACGGCACTTGATGTACCACTGCATGTTTCTAAATGCAAATAAGACTTTCCGAAAATTTAGGTGTGAACTCTCTCTCACCTATACCAGCTTTCCACAGTATTGGTGCCAGTGGATGTCAGATATCACGAGCTATATACTCTAGAGTTATACATTGTATATTCTAGGTGAATATTTTCGGCTAACTCATTCAAAGAAATTAGAGCGGTATCAAGTGATGCCGTAATACAACATCTTTATCGAAAGTTCTACTGAAATGTAATGCGTAGGAGAAAAAGGAAAATTGTACAGTTACCAAACATGTATTCTTTGCGACCTGTGTCGGCTATTCATCAGCTATATACTCATGCACAGTAATAGAGAGGAAATAGAGTCGAATTACGAGGGAAAGTTAAAACACAGTTACGTACAATTAAAACACAATTAGTTAATTAAAAACCTTTAAAAAGAAAGGCTCCGCCATTCGCCAAGGATTTATTAAGAAATATGAACCGCCTCCCTCACCGCCAAGTCCAACAGACCGTCAGATGGGGACACAATGGAGAATTGCTTCATAGATCCTGGGCACGAGCATTCCATAAGATGGGAGTTTCATTTGGTGCGTCCAATGTAAGACGAGCTTGGGTCAACAATAGGCGTAAATTTGTAGACGACACCAGCCTTCAAAGCCAAGGGAGTCTGGTCCTTGTTGGAGAAATAATTCCCCACCTTCACTGATTTGAAGCATATCTTCAGGTTCGTAGATCGTGTCCATCGTTTCAAGCGCCTGGCAAGGTGGATCAAAGGAAGACCAAGAAAAGTGAGAATAAAAAAAGAGAAGTCAGAAAGAGGGGGATTGGGAGACGGTAAACACTTAGAGGTTAAAAATCTAGAGATGTATGAATGGAGGAGAGTTTTAAGAAAATCATTACATAACAATAAATTACTCAATGTCTTCATCTCATAATTGTGAAAAAGGGACCAGGTCGCAACGAAGACATATTTGGTAACTGTATAAATTTCCTTTTTCTCATACGCATTAGATTCCCGAATGTGTCTTCTCTATCTGTTGGTGACTACTGAAATGCTTCGCAGTCTTCTTTCAACGCACTTATAACTTGCTGTATTAGCATTAAATTGCTCTGGGCTGTTGCGTGGTAATTTCTGATCACGTGACCTAGTGTTTGGGGATTCTTTCGGCATGAAAACATGGACTGAACTGCTTTGTAATTGAAGGCAATCCTCCTGTAGATCAGTAACAATTTCAACTTCTGTCACAGAAGAGCAAAACTATATCGCATCAAAAGACTAATAGTTATTTATTTCCCCTCTGCGAACCGGCAAAGGTGAGAAATTAGAAAATCTCCAGAGGTTGTATATTTACTTTCTGTCATGGCGCAAGCAGCTTTTATACAGGTCTTTGCTTTGTGTATTTATTTGTTTGTGTGTTTGTTTGTTCATTATCTTCTTCTACATTTTTAACGCTATCATCCCGACTAAGGTACTATTCGACGCAAAATTTCACTGGTCAAGACATAGTCAAGGTTTCCCGGTGATCGGACCATTGTAGCTGCCATGGCGGTGCGAAAACCTCTCCTCCAATCACAGTCAATTTTAGAATACTCACGCATGACTGACACACTGTAGATAGGATGCCAGCGATTACGTCCCAAACATCCGCTGGCTGTGTGGTTGGGCTGTGCGGGCATATATATGGTGTTCTGTGAAAGTTGGGCCGTTTGGTTAAATTGCGACCACCCTTCTGAGGGTATCGCTTGGGTGAGGGCCATTGTCCACCTCTGTTTCATGTTAATCACACAACCTCATCTGGGTGATATTTAACGGTTTAGCATCCCTTCTGAGGAACTTTGTATGCCCAAGTCAGGTGTATCTGCCGGCACGGTCTCTCAGAGGAATCCGTGTCGGTGGACTCGTATCTGAGGGAGTTCCGGCTCCCCTGACGAG
>JAUYWV010177143.1:0-17664 GCA_032274565.1 Nematoplana nigrocapitula
AATACTCCATGGAAATGTAACATGTCAGACTTTTATCATAACAACGCTAAGGACGGCCAAAGAGCACCTGAAAAACATCATTTAATATTGCATTTTTGGTTATCAAGGGACACATTGTGTTGTTATCCTTGAATAGCCAAAGGCAGGGCTGCTGTTGTTTCATTCGCACCGTCCAGGACCGATCACTTTTCGCCAAACACATTCTTTAAAGCAGTGTTTATTTTGGAAGGCTAAAAGGTAAACGAACCTGAATGTCCGCCGACAGGTCGGAACTTTCCCCAGTGAAACGCGTACCATACTGGCTTGCGTGTGCTCACCCAGTTTAGGCTTGCCGGAGTGTTGTGCGGACTGCAGCACTTGTCGCGGATATAAGAAATCCGCCCCGATGTCACCTTCACGTGGTGAGAGTTGTCTGCCCTAAGCTGGTACGTCGTTAAAAGATTACGACAGAGAAGATCAACGAACGACACGGGCGCATGGGACTCAAATCCCCATAGATGTTTAAATTGACTGCATTGATTGGGAGCCTCGCGGGGGCATGTAAACACCGCCATAGCCTCTACGCTACAGGTGGTTCGTGGACGGCTCAGTCTTGATAAGTTTTTCGTCTCCGCACATCTTTCACGCGAGCCTTATCTGGGTGTTTATGGGAAGTTTATTGCCTATTTGAGGCCTGGACGGTGCGAAAGAGCGAACGAGCAGCCAACCGACTCGCTGAAGTAATTCAGGATGATTTGGCTGACTTACGTTGCCTTTCGAATATCCTGTCTTTTCCTGTTGTGGCTGTTATTTCTACGCAGTGAGGCATTACTGTGGTGATAATCTATCTCTGCTATATTCCATGTATTAAGCATCTAAGAAAAATGACTGTCGTAGTATTGCACTGCAGTATTTGACTTACTGACGACTTCTGAATACCGAAAACGCACACCGTTTTCATTCATTTTAGTTGAGAAAGGAAAGGAACGCTTTTCGTGTTCTGTGCGACGATTACGTAACATCGGAGACCGGTACAGGAGTTGTCCACCAGGCGCCCTATTTCGGAGAAGTGAGTCTGCTATTTTTATATTTTTGACTTGGCCACAAGAGTCCGTCGATACCTTTTTTGAACTTATTGATTTGCCCAGTATTGTGAGAATTTGCAGTATCTCTTACTTCGATATGCATGTATATATTTCTTTGAGTTAATATTGCCCAGGTACTCCACCAGCTCGGAACGTCCAGTAGTCCAAATTTCTCCCTACACAATAACTGAATGGCAGAATGCTGCCCGACAAATGGGCAGAGTAGGACAGACTGTACACTAAACATTGGTTCGATGGGTTTGAGTTCACACGAATAAGGTTGTAGACGCGCGATCCTACAATTAGACATTTCATGACCAACACCACTCATAGCCTGTTCTAATCCAGCATGCCATGGTGCATTATCCAGGAGTCCAGCACGTGTAGTACAACGTATCACTTTTGTAGTAAAATGTATACATGCACGCATGTGGATGGCTTACTATCGTATCACGGATGCGGTTATTCTTATATTTTTGTCATGTGCTGTTATCTACCGATATCTGGCGGTAATACTACGTTATACAGTAAATATAAATATTTGAATAGGAACTTTATATGTCTTATATGGATATTTAAATGTCTAAATCGAATATTTAAAGTTCTAAGAGGGAAGATTAAATGTATTGGTTTGAGCTCTTTATGTATTATTTCGAGCTCATATAGTCGTACACGGATCTTTATAAGTCTTACACGCATCTTTATAAGTAATACACAGATCTCTACAAGTCTTACACGGATCTTTATAAGTCTTACACGGGTTTTTATAAGTCTTACACGGATTTTATAAGTCATACACGGATCTGTATAAGTCTTACACGGATATTTATAAGTCTTACACGGATATTTATAAGTCTTACACGGAACTTTATAAGTCTTACACGGATATTTATAAGTCATACACGGATCTTTATAAGTCTTACACGGATCTTTATAAGTCTTATACGGACATTTGAGATTCGAATACTGTATTTCTATTCTAGATAATTTGTATAATTTGGATGCTGTCATTTATGATAAAGTTTCCAGTTTTATTTTCACATAATATTAATCTACTTACAGTAGTAATATAACATGTAACTATGCTGTCAATTTAACTTAAGGCTGGATTTCTAAAGAACGCTAAGCTTAATTAGCAAGAGAGATCTGTTTCAAGAATTTGAGATTGGTTTATTTGAATCTTGCGAATGAGGACGCATCATTGGACTTACCGGTCCTGTCAATTTTGTGGCAGCAGGAGTTCGCGCTGCATTGTGAAACAGTCAGTTTATGCAATGTTCCACCACATTATGTGCTGTTGTCCAGGACGATTTTCGTGTCTGCCAGCGCAACGGGATCATTACTAAGTGGATGGAGATGATCTGTCCCGTGGATCCCAGCGGCAAGTTCACAAAAGAGGTGACTGATTTTGTCGGGCAACATGTCAAAGAAGCGGACAAGCATATCATCACCATGCTCAAACGGAACGATCGCGTCTTCTTCCATACAACCGCCGAGCACAGTTATCCCCACTGTTGGCGGTAGGTTGTCTTTCTCTCCACCATATCAGCCACTCCGCTCCCCACCCACCATGGTTCAGACATTTGATGTGTGTGTTTGTGTACAGATCAGACACACCCCTCATCTACAAAGCGGTCCCGACGTGGTTTATCCGGGTCGAGGAACTGGTGCCCAAGTTGCTTGAAAACAATGCCAAAACTTACTGGTAAGTTTCTTCTCATTGTGCTGAGTCTTCTTCTTTCCGGAAGGTTCCATGATGTTTGTGTCGTTTAGTCAAGACAGAGAGAGAGTAAGGCTTTCAAGTAACAAAGAAAGTTTCTAACAAAGACATTTATATGTATAATTTAACATAGTTAAACAATTTACTAACTGAAGAATAAAAAACTTTTTAAACAACTGATAATTTCACACAGAATTATCAGTAACTACACTGATAATTATCAGTGTGATATTTTTTGTGAAACGTAATTATTTTTACTGATAATTATGGGAACTGATATTTTTGTACTGATAATTATCAGACTGATTTTTTTATGAAACAGGCAGGCCCCTGGACTGTCTCCTCACCAGCCGATCAGACGCTTTGTCCCGCTTCACAGTTTTGGCCAAAAGTCACCTAGTTTCCGGAGACTTGAAGTGTTGGAAGCGGTGTGGATCAGACACTTAATTCTGTGTAATGCCATACTTTATATTTTTATTTTAACTTTACTGATTTATTCATCTATTTATCTATTCATTCAGTTATCTACTACTTATATTTATTCTATTATTGTGTTTAAGGCTGTTTACATTAGGTTCACTATTTAGTACATTTCAAGATTTATCGATGTGAAAGTGTTGATTTCAAACTGCAATGCAATTGCAATGAAATAGAGCGGTACCACTTGATATGTTGTTGCGGGCTTTTTAGCGCTTCAGTTGTATAATAATAAAGGTTTTGGGCTGAGATTTACTTACAGTAGGTGAAGTTAACAACACTACAGTATCAAAACTAAACAGAGTTTGGAAATCAGCTAAACGCATTTTCTATCTTAATAACATCTCATAGCAATGCACGAATTGCCTATGGTGCTTTATGTGGCATAATATGAGTAATTAACCGAACAGAAAAAGAGAATCAATATTCTGCGAACAAAATGCCAAATACCGCCAGTACACACTACACAGAATCAGAAGTAGACCGAAACAGTAACTAATTTCCGAATAAAATCGATTCTCAACGTTGGATTGGATAAGGTTCAGCAATTATGTCTGGAAAATGTCAAAGTCTCCACTCCACCCAACACTATTAAACAACGTCCTTTCTTTCATCAAGCAGAGAGCCGTGAAGGCCTTCACCGAATTTCCAAAAATAGTTCCCACATTCGACCTGTCATATTCTGGTGGATAAATGAATTATCTGCTCAAAAAGCAACCAAACAGTAGTCTTTGTTGTCTACGCTAGGCAGCAGTTGGAGACACCGCTGCCCGCCTACAGTTCATCACATACCACTATTGAAGGCCGCATAAACACACTCCTCCCTCTTCGTCAAAACCCGGTGATAAAGTCATGCGGCATGCGTTTCATATAAGAGCGAAGCCAGGAACAAGAACCAGCATCTCCAAGGTCATCCGCAGACCAGAAGTGCTCGTGCACTTTGCACAAACACGTATATGCGGAGGAGGCAACAACCAAGATAATGCCAGTTTATAAGACCGGAATGAGAGACAGCGAGCGTACGAGTAACTAACTGCTTATCACAAAGTGATTGGATCACCCGGTCACGCATAGCACTAAAAGCAGGCAGCAATTATTTCCACACCTAGAGTTGTACGAACAGGTTAGAAACCGCATTATACTCTTCGGAGTGTGTGTATGTGTGTATGGGGTGGGGGGTAAATCTTGTAATGAAGCCTCATACCATCGGGTCATGTCCATTTTTTGCCATCAACTGAATAATGCTGCTAACTGAAGCATAATTAAATACACAGTTGTCCGACATATGAATGCTGGTAACCACGACGAATTCTACGATACAGACCCGTAGCAACAGGGGGGGGGGGCTGCCCCCCGTTTTTGGAGTGAATATTTTGGGCCCCTTGACTGTTAATGGGGCCTTTTGGTTTTTAAAGTTAACGTCCACATTACATAGACGCCAGAGCCGGTGAGGGGACAACCTCTCTACTACAGACAGGGGCCCCTCTTGGCTGGGAAGGGTCCCTTCTTAGCTGCACAGGGCCCCCTCTGAAATGCAAATTGACCACTCTTAACTACACAGAGGCCCCCTATAAAATGCAAATTGACCACTCTTAACTACACAGGGCCCCTCTGAAATGCATTTTGTTGGCCCCTTATAAAGTTCGCCCCCCCCCATTCTCAAACATATTGCTACGGGCCTGCGATACAAAATCCCGTATAGAGAATGATGAACACAAATTATACTTATAACTTATCATATAACATGACTCAATGATTTGAGCGACATGTTGGTTGCCCGGTCACATCTGCCAAGAACGGAACAATGCCAACATGCTAATCGCGCGTTCGCTACAACCAGTGGTTTAATTTAGTAATTAGGCGCCCACGATACAAGAGTTTAATTGTAACAATTTTTAATACATTTTTAAAGTGCACCTGTACGATACGAGTTTCGTACAATTTTATTTATCCAATTAAAGTTAGGTTTGTTTTAGACAACAAACTTATTTAACTTTTCTGACGATAGTTTTCTACCAACAATGAAAAGAGCAGAGTTCTTTGAAAAAATTGAATCAGTGTGCGCTATGGAGCCAAAAAACGAAATTACTAAAATACATCGAAGGCCTACCATTTTTATAACCATAATTATAATAAAGAGACAGTCTAAGACCTTTAGAAGTCGGTTATTTGAAAACGAATTATCGTGTTAATAAAATAATTTAATTTTAATCGAAAGATTTAATTATTTATTTTTAAATCTTTTCATTTACACAAAAACAATTGTCTGTTGATTACAATCTTTTTATTTAAATCTTATCAATTATATTTAATATAAAAAAATATTTTTGAAAAAAAATAAACTTATAAAAATGTATAATATATGATCATCAATATTATTTTTAATTTCAGATATTATAATAATTAGTCTTTTTAAAATTATACAAAATTGATATTACATTTTGAAAAGATAATTATATTTCAATTTATAAACATTACTTAACATTACTAATTTGAAAAAAGACATAGCATAACTATTTTTCGCTAAATTAATTAATAATTGGGCAAACACTGAAATTTAACGCCCCTTTAATATTTCAAAACTCCACTTATATCTAACCTTTTCAACCTTTTGATAATTTAAGTGATGTCCAGGGCAAGGTTCTACCTATCACTAACAATGCCTCTAAAACTTCCACTTATCATCAAGAAGTTGAACAAAAAGTCGCAACGTATTCGACTAAAGTCGTTCAACTAAAATCGTTATTATTTATATTATAGGCAGTTGAGTTCCATTTGTTTCCATGCGCACTATTTCTGCGCTTCCTATGGTTTAATCTGACAAAAATAATTAAACCACTTTCCCGCATTTTTCATGCCTCAGTCTAATATCCGCGCTGCCGGAAAATATCCAGGTACAAATGAAGCCACATGTAAACACGACTAAGAAAATGATTTTTAAGTACAATTCTTATACATAGGAGAGTCGGATTCATTTAGCTGTTGAAACATTCGTGTCATTGCACAACAAAGCAATATAGTGCAATACCCTTACAATAAAAACCAGCCATCGGTGTCACGTAACCTTTGATAATGAGCTGAAAAGTGGAGCAGAAAATCACGGAAAGCATTTTCCATACAACTAATAAATTTTTATATGACGGCTGACGCAATAAAGATAAAACCTCACATACGGCAACGCAGTGAAGACGAGTGGCTCTATAGTCAGTGATTTACATGGATTGGTGTAAAAATGAAATCCAGTGATAATAAAATTTGCGTCAAACATTTCCGACGAGACGATCGTCTTTCTAAGTCAAGCATACTGTACACTGTGTGGAAAACCAAAATTCTGACAATATAAATATAAAATACACATTAGAAAATTAATAAAAAATAAACCAAGAGTTCAACGGTACAAAATGATGCATTAAAAAATACTTTCAAATAATACAAACAATCTTCCATTCGAACATAATTACCTATTTATAAAGGGGTAACTTAGAACAGCACAAAAGTTAGCTTTAAAATGAATAAACTTTATTATCACTGCAATTCCTTTGTTCTATAAATCTTTGAGTCTGACCCAATTGGGTTACGTAATATTATAAATGGTTGCACGTGAGGCTGAAATTCCCTATTCAATTACAATAAACCAATTTTCTCAGCAAAAACAATCTCTGAGAAAAGGTAACAAATGCCGAATAAAATTGTATTCTTAATTAAGTATTTTCAGGTAATGGTTTCGCAGTATCTATCTTTTTGGCGCTGCTACCCAACGTGAAGACTTTCAAAACTTATGCAACTGATTGAGATAAACCTTTAAACAATTATCAATATTATTGGGGACAAATTAAAGGGGATGCAGCCATATGAACTTTAATTAGGGATGAAAAATATCATTTGGGTACACATGCAAATGGAATGAAAATTCATTTTTGTAGAAAACAGGCTGATTACTCAACTCTTCGCCGAATGCTAGAGATTGAATGTCACCAAATGTCCAAGATATGAGAGTAGGTCAGTTATGGATGAAGTTAGGGAGGTCTTGAGGTGACACCCCCTGTGGGATGGTGATCAAAGTTGACCAAAGACCTCTCCGAGAGACCAACTCGAAGTCAAGTCAAACAGCTGGTGGTGAGTGAAGAGCAATTAGGATTTTGTATTTATATACTTATACACACATGCATACATTTGTAGAAAGGGAACCCAGTGAAATCATAAATGATATATATATATATATATCTTAAAATACGAAAGAAAATACATTAAATCCGTCTTGTCCATTAGCATCACGAGTTCAGCTACGTTAGTTTATTATATTCAACACACTTTTACTGGAACTTTGTAACTAAGACACCACCCTGAACATGCGCGTCATCGACGAAAATTCAATCCACAGGTTGGGAAGCTAAAGGTTGCATAATGTTGATAGGAACCGAAAAACACTACCTTAAATCGGTCGACCAAACAAAACTGGCTTACCATCACGTGCCCATAAGGTGACATTTGCCCGTCGGCGTTCCTTTTATCTCCCATTCCCTAATTTTCCCCGGCACCGAAAGCGTGTAAACAAAACAGAGTGAGTTGTGTGTGGCAGCGCCAGGCACTCACTTTCCCGTACAGCTATTTTTCGGTTGGCTCATGGCTGCCATATGGTGGACGTATGGCAAGCACCAAATACACTCAATGTGTTGGACATGTTCGCCGATTCGAGCAAATACCTGGCAGATAGGCAGATATTCAGTAATTCTTTATTGGACTTAATTAACCCAAACACTTTCATGTGGTTTCTGGCATACAAAATGTAAAACGCACGTGCTGGCGCAAAATGTAACCATACCAATATAACGTCAATAAGGGTGCAATTCAATTGCAGGATCACAGTGTGTGTGTTCATGGCAGCCTGTGAATGGGAGCCATGAGCTTTGGCATTTTGTCGCAAAATAAAATTACTCTAACAAATTTGAAACAGGGGTCGTACGGCAACATTTTGAAAAAGTATGATAATGAACCCCCAAAAGTATGATGACACAACAATCTACCGGGTGCTCATGGCGAGCGTGCCTTTTAATCCGAGCCGGCGAGGAATTTTTTTGGGATTTTAGGCATTAGAATGCATTTCCAGGCATCTCAGAGTACATAGCTCCAGATATAATTGTATGCTTAAATCATGTGCTTTTATGGAACATTTTAGTTAAAAATGTTTTGTGAAGCTAAAAAAGCCAAAACTTCAAACTCAGGTATGATGATATACGGAAATATAATGGAAATAAAAGTTCAGGCTTACACAATATGCATGAATGGGTTGATAGTTGACACAAAAATAAATACTCAATATGGCAGTTTGAAAGCTTTATATAGCTAAAAAACAGTTAGTCGGGGTTTTACACATATAGTAATTCGCAATTTAAAGAAAAACAATCATTTGGGCTGTTCGCGAGATTTTTTCTGCAAAAAAAGAAGGTTACGTGTACCTACATCAAATATCCCATGTGTGGAGTATCGGGATGATTTAACATCTTGATCAATATATTTAAACAAGAGCTTGTTAACATTGGGACCATCCATTGACAAACTGATAAGTTTTTGTAAAGGCAGGCCATCAGTTAATGCAGCTTCTGTAAAAGATTTTTGTATATCACTTGCACGACAGCGACCATGAAAAAATGACCATAAGTAATGGACTTCAATGCAATTAGTTTCAGAATTCCAAAAGTGTATGTAAACATCCAACTGCTTATCTATATTAGCATTCATGGTTTCATCAAATTCCAATGTGTAAAATGAAGAGGATTCCTTCACTGCATTCAATCTTCAGCTATGGAAATATGGACCTAACCCATGTGAAATAATGTATGAACATTTATTTTCACCAAAAGTCATGTCCTTAACAATTTTACTATCAGGGACCATCAATTTAAATAAGTCACATAGACCTGAACAACTAGCATAGGAGAAGCCAGAAGCTGACACCTTTATAGCATACAAAATCTATGCCTTTAAAACACTTTCTTCATGAGACAATGCCCAACTTTCATGTGATTCAAGCATTACAGATGAACCTGGTTTAATTTGGAATAGTTTGTTTTTAGAACGAGTTTTTGATATGTTAAGGTGCTTTGATGATGCAGCATGAGTCTTTACTTGATTTAAGCCACGATTTCCTACACTAAACACCTTTCCACACTCAGAATTCCAAATAAAATTGTAGATTCAATTATCAATAACAATAAGCTTGGAACAAAAAACATCAAAATACTTAATATAGTCATATCTGAAATATAGAAAATAAAATTATTTTAGAGCAACATTTAAAAAAAGTATGACAAACATAAAAAAGTATGATAAAGTATGAAAGTATGATGTGACGATCCCTGTGAAATTCCAGTGTAATTCAATTTCATGAACTGTGTGTTTAATCTGCGAAATGTGTTTGAGATTGGTCGGTTGGAATTTGAATGTGAATGTAATTAATCAATAAATCTATTCTTCTGATCTTCTGCAAAATGTTTCATGATTAAAATACACATGCAGTAAATCTACCAAATGTTTCGAAATATCCTTCAAATCGCATATAAAAACACAGGTATAAAAATGACGTAAAGTTGTGGTAGTCTCAAAATAATTAAAACGGAACCTGTGTCACTCATATGGATGAAAATTAATCCACACATAGCGCATGTCGTGCCCAACCAAAAATTAGAGCTCTCTCCGATTTATTGTCTCGTTGGAGATAGAGAGCACATATAGGATAATTAATTGTTGCAAGCTCTCCATTGTTTCACATTCCGGTGATATAAACATTTTAGTTTCAAATGAGTGCATTTTTATCTTATTTTACATAAAAATTGCAAACGAATGAAGAAAACAAATTGGTGAATTTACCATCATATTTAACTGTAGTACCCAAGCTACTGAACAGTTAGCGAATTTCGAGCTTACGAGCAGGAATTTAATAAAAGCCGTTAGACAGTAGACAAATATTTCCAATGGAAAAATTACCTTCCGTATGAGACTGGAACTCGGGTGCATTATGGGCCTGTCAAACTCACTGGCTAGCTAGCTCACTGAAATTTATATAGAGCTAACTGAAACAAACAAACAAAACTGCACGTCGCAAAAAGCTGCCAGTAATTACAGTTTTACGTTTTGTCAGAAAGAGTTTTTGGATATATATGTCTGATAGACTATACGTCTGAAAGATATGTATCCACTTTGCACCCTTGGTCAAGTTGGAACAAATCAACACTAAGAGATCCAAAAATTATATACACAACACAGATTTGCACAAATACTCGATCGCGCACTTCAAGGTCTAGTATAAATTGCCGGGTGAAGAAATATTTACCCAGTCTGTGCACGATCGAAACTACTGAAAGGTCAAGGAAGCATAGTCTGTGTGTGGTAGTGTCGGTGACAATTATTTGTATAGCCACGCAGCCATGGGTGTCACATGTCCACAAATTTTGCGATCGGGTCTATTAAGCGGTTAACAGCAGACTGAAAAGCGGCAGACTATAGAAAACGTTCTGTAACAAGAAAAGATAATCGATTTATTATTTATTCGGTCAAGCGAAGTAGTGTGATTTAAATAAATTCTCTTGTTTGGTTGGTATTGCCAGGGGGCCACCCGAGCAGCCCAACCACACTGAGAAAGTCCCTCAGGCGGGCGGGATTTCTCTGGAGGACCGAGAGGTCAGGTCCAAGGCCGAGAAGTAGAGTCCGGGGGGGGGGGGGGGCGCGGCTTGGGCAGTCTTCTTCTTCAATAGCGACCGCGAAACTGCATGTAGTTAAATAGCGGGAGAAGGTCTCTTAGGCAGTCTCCCCAGGAACTCAATGAGCGTGGCAACATTGCTGAATATATCCTTAGGTGAAAGTTGGGGCCCCCCGGCGATTTGTCTCCAGTGGGATGCAGCGTCGTCCTCTCAACCTAGCAGGATGTGCTTCGCGGTTGAGGGATCGACTTCGCACAAGCCCTCTTCTTCCCTTCTTTTCCGCCCTGACTGGTTTGCTTCATGCTCGAGTCTGGTGATAATTTAAGCTTTTTTCTTCGCCTTGATAACTCTTCTTGAGGTTCCAAGCGGGAACGGACAGTTTTTTTGGTCTAGGAGTCTTCCTTCTGCGCTCTTCATTTCCTTCAATCACGGCGTGTCCGGGTACCCGTTGGAGCGAAATGAAGTTGTGTACGCTAATAGTATCTTTGGAATATTTAGCGAAACCACTGTAGTTTCAATAAGACATTGGGTTGGGTTGGGTTTACCCGACCCCTCCCGGAGGATGGGGGGGGGGGCGACGCTGGGCCGCCGAGGCCCAGCAACCGAGCGACTCCCCATGGATGCCTCCACAGGTCGAGTACGCTCACCGTCCGACCAAAGATGGCCAGACGGAGGTCCGAAGTTGAGGGACAAGAAAGAAGGATGTGAGAAAGGTCCTGCTGGCCTTCTCCGCAGGATGGCCAAGAGGGGAAATCGGTCTGATTGACTCGATGCAGGTAAGAAGCGAGGAGGGTGGAGTGCCCGTTGCAGAGAAGGCGCGAAAGTTCGCAGCGGGCTGAGCGGGGAAGGAGAGGTTCACCAAGAGCATAGTTGAATGATCCAGTCGATTAGCCAAACTGATTCACCTGGTAAGCGTTCAGACAAAATCTTTCGTGTAAATCACTCGGAACATACGTGCAATTAATTCTTCTTCAAAGGCACGCACTGTTTTCGATGATGTCTTCTTTGGTTTAAAATCTGCAAGTCACTATCACTACTGTCCAGAATTTATGCTGCTGATAAATTTAAATTTTTCAAAAACAACTTCTTCAATTCCAGAGATTCCAGGTTTTTCGAAAGAATTCAGAAATTACAGACATTTCAGGTTTTACAGAAGGAATTTTGAAAATATAGCGATTCTAGGTATTCCATTAGAATTCTGAAATTACAGAAATTCCAAGTTTTTCGAAAGAATTCTGAAATTACAGATTCCAGGATTTTCGAAAGAATTTTGAATTTACAGAGATTCCAGGGAGATAATGAAATTCTAGGCGAGCGGGCACCATGTTTTACACATAATGAACGGCTAGAACGAGCCGAAGTTATTGAAGCTCTGAATGAGTCGAATGATGCGTTTCCTGGTGAGAACTTCTTGCCTAGTATGTTGGCTTGATTTGAGCGTTGTACAACTAGTAAAGCAAGTCTACTTTATTAGCTAAGTTTCGAATTTCCACTCACACGCACTTTTCAGATACCAAACACCAATGGATCTCGGTAATTTTGCAAGCTACATCGTGTCAAATGCTCTTTCAGACGAACGCCGGTCGCTCTTCGTCTCTTCAATAAAATGGCATCGATTTGATTGCACTAAAGCAGCACGTCAGGTGGAAGAGCTTCGCATTAGCGGGGGAGTGTCATACGTCGACAATCCTGGGTATCAGAATTGACCATGTACTAGGTATAGATTAATTCCGGTTAGTTTTTCCATATTTGTTGTGATTACGTAATAATTGAACACTCATGAATAAATGTTTCCAATTAAATCAGAAAGCTCATGGAAAATGAGTATCAAATTGAGGGAAAACAGTACCTCCAAGGCTGCATGTACTCTACAATCAATTAACCGACATTTGCTCGGCAATACTGACGCGGTAGGGAGAGCGAGGTGCGAGAGGTAGGGGGGGGGAAGTCGCAATGGAAATGCGAAGAGTAACATGTTCTCTTTGGAATGCTTTTATCTAAATTACATATTCGAGAGACTCATAGGAGATGAGTAAGAGTGTAGTCAACACGCAGGAATGAGAGAGAACTGCAAGGAAGGATGAGTTGAGGCAGAGTGACTATCACCATTCGTGCAAATCAGATACCTATTGCACTGATGAGGCGATGCTTTACTGCAAAATTCACTAGCTATAGATAAACATTTTTGTGGAATTGACTTATACCATCGAATCGCTGATAATATCAAAACTTTTCTAATTCTCCGCCATTTGAAACTGAATAGTTGGCGAGTTGTCCATTTGCACCACTGCTGACCACAAATTACGACGCACATCGTGTTCCATTTGCAAATCGATTAACTGCCATAACCTTAGTTGCTAAACAGAGTGTCAAGTCAGCTGTGGTATATCCTTCAATAGGGTTGGAGGCAGGTAGAGTACTATGAACGAAGTCATCCTCAATGCACTGAAATACGTGTTCCATTCCTCTGGTGTTGGAAACATCGGACTATGTATAGTTCTGATTATTATCTTTCCTCGGATTTGTCTCCCAACGCTATATGATCAGTGGAAGAGAAGAGGTCTTGTACAGTGGAGGGAGATGTGTGTCGGAAGGGAGCTAAAATTGCGAGGGGTGATAAGGGAACTCGGTGACACCCTGAGAATGTCTGTATAAGAGTGAGGCTGAAGTGCACCATATGGCGTACTGCGATCCGGGGTGGACAGGAAGAGCGACAATGGCTTGAAGGGGTGTGGACAGTTCAGAAAGCTGCATCAAGAGGCGATCAGAAGAGCAGGGAGATGCGATAAATAAGAGTCTGTATAAAGACTGTGTCATGATAACTTTTAAATTACTTCCCCTATACACACATACACGACACAACACCATACCAACCAAAGCAAAGGAATTTGACATTTGCCTCGCAGCTGATTCATATGTAGTATGTGTAGATCGATTATTTTTACCCGCGCACACTCCCTCCAGCACTCTGTGAGCAAATAACAGTCGAACGGGAACTGCTGGCTGGCATTCCATTCTATTTCGGGTGGAATATCGGTTAACCGTACACTAGGGGCGGGGGATGGAACACTATTCGAAATCATTCATTTTTCCCAAAAGTCTAGCATCACAGAAAACACAGTCCATAGATTAACAGTTATCAAAATTATTGCGATAAACTTATATAGAAATATAGAAAAAATACACGTCACGATTTTTATCGGAAATGGTATGTTCGACAAGCTATCCACCAGCAGACCGGTTTCGGGTTATTGCCCCTCATCAGTACGGGTTCGACTGCAGCTGCAGGCCTTGAATCCACGAAATGCCTCGTTTAACGGTTATAAATTCAGATAGGATACTTATATTCCTATTATAGTAACATAGACTGACGACTTTCGAATGTTTTTTTAGAAATGGCCTGTTATACAAAATATCTACCAGCAGACCCTTTGCATCCTGAAATGGGTTCTGCGTAAGAAACGGAAGAGACCATTCTGTAGTACTGTTGAAATACATTATTGCGTAAGCTGCTACACTTATATTTGAGCGGTCTACCTTGTGATTGTAGTGCTCTGTACTTTTTATTACGACCCACGCGTATTATAGCTGCTTAACAGGACTATAGTACTTTTTAGTAGCAAGGGCATATACAGGCGACTTATTACAGTCTTCTAGTAAAAACACGACTAGGGCGATCTTCTACCACACGATCCTCAGCGCCACCTGGCAGCTCTGATATCAGAAGACCAAACGAATCCCAGTGATGCAGCCGCCTTCTCATGGTGGAGGTGTCCAGCTCCGGCAGGCAAGGTCCTGCGTTTCCTGAGACCTCCTACGCTTCATCAATGATCTCTATTCTTCGGATGGTCGGGCCACTGACGCGTCTCCTCGACAAAAGAACCTGCTACCTCACCAAGACAGCCATTAGCTCTATAAAATGAGCCATTCGTGTCCTATTGATCTCAGAGTTAGGTGTATTGAAGATTGTGGAGGAAAAGAATAAAAGTATCTATACGGACGGTGTTATAAAAGGGAAATTAGGTCGAGAGAATTTAGCGCCGCCTCAGAGAGGAACGGCAAATGGAAAACTGACGACGTCGTGTAACACACAATTACTGTACAGTATCCAAGTTAGAAGATTGGTAGGTGTAGATAGCGATTGTTTTATCACTCCCTCGAGTTAATTACTTCCTCTCTGGAGCGCACACGTAAAACCACAAGGCTCGGCCTTTCCTTTCATAAAAGTTCTCAAGAACGAGGACAAGCGAGTAGGGAGTGGGGGGGAGAAAAGTCGTTCACAAGAGACAAACAACAATTCTGACCTTTACCGCAGGCGCAGAGACAATGTAATTGGTGCTTGCTACTACAACTGTATACTGATCCTTGCCAGCACTGAGACGCACCTCTCCCATTCTCTCTCTCTCCCCTTTCCCTCCCGACGCTGCCACAGAGTGCAAAGCAACACAGCGAGGGGGTCGATCGCGCGAGGGTTAGCAACACTTAGCGTACAACACACACTCTCGAAATATCATACCCATCCCATCCAAACAACCATCAACAGTAGTATTAAGTCATGCGTGTTTTCTTGTCAAGGAGCAAAACAAAACGAAAGATGGCAGATTATCTAGTGACTCAATCTATCCGATCGATGTACAGTCATTACAGAACCCTCAGAGATGACCGATCTTCTTAGAATGGAAAATGCAACCTCTTGAGTCCACCACTGCTGATGTGATTGACTGACTCCTTATGGACCAGTCATCGATTAAAACGGCGAGTGTTCGAAAGAGGAGGTTGATGACCGTCAATCACTGACAATGGCGAGTTAGCTGTTTTCGATTCTGCTGCATCTCTACCAAGTGAATGCCACAATACAGCATTCTGATCGGGAAAACTACTACTCAAATGCTTAGCTGTAAGTAGTACGTAATGGCAGACTGGTCCCCCCGGGAAATTTCCCCAGGAGACAAAGAGGGTCCTTGGTAAACGGTTTGTGGTCCCAGGAAACAAAGAGGGTCCTTGGTAAACGGTTTGTGGTCCCAGGAAACAAAGTGGGTCCTCGGTAAACGGTTTGTGGTCCCAGGAAACAAAGAGGGTCCTCGGTAAACGGTTTGTGGTCCCAGGAAACAAAGACGGTCCTCGGTAAACGGTTTGTGGTCCCAGGAAACAAAGAGGGTCCTCGGTAAACGGTTTGTGGTCCCATGAGACAAAGAGGGTCCTCCGTAAACGGTTTGTAGTCCCCGGAGACATAGAGGGCTCTTGGTAAACTGCTTGTGGTTCCATGAGCCATAGAGGGCCCTTGGTAAACTGTATGTGGTACCAGATTACAAAGAGGGTCCTTGGTAAACGGTTTGTGGTCCCAGGATACAAAGAGGGTACTTTCAAAAGGTTGGGTCCCCAGGAGACAAAGAGGGGGTCCTTGTAAAAGGTCGGGTATCCATGAAACGAATGGACCTTCTTGCTGAAAGGATGGGGCCACAGGAGACGACTGGACCCTCTTGTTGAAAGGATGGGGCCCCAGGAGACGACTGGACTCTCTTGTTGAAAGGATGGGGCCCCAGGAGACGACTGGACCCTCTTGTTGAAAGGATGGGGCCCCAGGAGACGACTGGACTTTCTTGTTGAAAGGATGGGGCCCCAGGAGACGACTGGACCCTCTTGCTGAAAGGATGGGGCCCCAGGAGACAACTAGACCCTCTTGTTGAAAGGATGGGGCCCCAGGAGACGAAGGGACCCTCTTGCTGAAAGGTTGGGACCCCAGCAAACGGAAAGGGCCCCTCTAGCTGATAGATTTTAGCCCCGAAGGGATCCGCTTTATGAAAGGCTAGGGGTCCTTTGGTTAAATGTTTTTACGCGTTCTTTTAATATTTTTGTTTCTAATTTGACTCGAGTAGATGCATTTATGGTGCCCCTTTTGCTAATTTTCCTGGTAGAAATTATGGGCCGTCTCCACGACTGATAGTCCAGGAGAAGTGGACAGTGCTGTTTCGAACTCTTTAAGCATTGCATTATAGTATTTTCCCGATAACGATGCACTATTTTCCATAAACAATTCTTGTCTGGAAAGCATACACAATGATAATACGTACATACATACTACTCTTGTTAGTCTGTCTTTCTTCGCTGAGATATCCTAACTCTTTAAATAGACGGCCAAGCGAGCGTGGTGAGGAGAGGAGATTCCACGGTGAGGGAGAGGAGGGGGGTGTCGAGACAACGCAGGAAGATGCAAATCCCAGCCCGAGTTGAGAAGCCAAGCCACACGGTGCTGACTCATCGTCGACTGAGTCGACAGTGAGCTAGTCATCGAATGATGGAAAGTAGGGCAAGATACACGACGCCAAAGTCCAAATCAACGCTGCGGCCGCCTGATGCACTCAAATGCCAAATCTGACGTTTGACTCAGTTCAAGCGAAAATAGTGTTTCTTTTCAAAATCTCATTTATTTATCACGTGCAGTCAGGGAATATAATTTCTTCGACATCGACATGAGCGGCCTATTTTCTTTAATTAAGTATGACTAGGCGACAACTAGCAAAAAGTTTTAATATCTATATACATTTACAGTCGGTATCTTTCCTCCCCTCTCTGTTTGCTCTCGATTTTCTTTTCGTCTGTTTTAGACTCTCTCACACACACACTCTCACTCTCTCTCTCTCTCTCACTCTCTCTCTCACACACACACACACACACACACACACACACACACACACACAGACACACA
>JAUYWV010177254.1:0-17662 GCA_032274565.1 Nematoplana nigrocapitula
CAGTAATTTAGATACTGGGATTGTCGGTAGCCTTGTGCTACACCTCAATCCTCTGGGCGAGGCCGGGTAAACAAACAGCTTCCCTCAACTAATAGAAAATGAATCTTAATCCGTAGTCCGGATATTTGGCTGTGGTCAAGCATGCGGTCTGGCACACTTGAAGCAAGCGATCATTCCAACCAAACTCCTGTCCACTCAGGATCACACTTCCTCAATTTCCTTTGCTTCACGATCACCAGCAAGACGCCTTCAACATAGTTTAGGTTCACATAAATCCTCATACAGATGATGTGTCCCGAGTAAGGTACTAGATTGTTAACGTTTTTTTACAGATACTTACTAAGTGTCGAAGAGGAGTTGACTGATGGGAAGTTGAAGTGGTGTGGGTATTCTTGATAGAGAGAATCGCTTCGCCATACTACTGAGGGATCGCCTGTGCGTCGATGAACGAGTGGCGATATAAACATGGATCTCACAAGTGTGAGAAGTGGTTAGGTGAGGGTCAGGCTCTGTATGAAACTACATCTCTTGATGTTTGAAATATAAAGAGTTACGCTGCTGTATACCAGACAACATAGAGGATAACCAAATATCACCGGTACAAAATTGTTTTAATACTGGCTTTTACTTATATAGGCAGTGCTCTTTGAATAATAAAACTGTGACTGCCTCTTGCTCGCCTGAAACAATCTAATTCAATATGGATTTTAAGCTTAAATAACATAAAAAACAAACTACATGGGTCGATATGTATCTTTCCACCTGGGTATATAGGCAAATAAAAAATAATACAACACAATTTCTAGTACAGTATTGTATATATAGTAGACAAATTAGGAATCAAAGAATAGAGATATGTGCATTACAATAAAACAATAAATATAAAATAAAAATCAGACTTAATGATCATATAATGAATCAAGAAAGTATCCCTGTTTCCACACTGTGAATTGCAATATTACAGACAGCAGACAAGCAATATGCAAGAAGTCTATTCCGGGTCAAATACATGTTCTTCGGTTGTTTAATTATTATAGGAGTAATCAGTGTGTCGAGACAGAGGAGTCTCAAGCTCCACTTACACTACGCAATTTGGGTCAATAATATAGTTCAGATAGTGCGGATTGCTAATTTGAGTACAATTAAGAACATAAGCTTTGATTATTATGAAAGACAACCACTGCTCATTCAATTTATCATATAGTATATGTATGCCTATATAATATTCTTCCCTCCTCTGAAAGTAGGAATATGTTTGGGAGTCATTTAAGACTATTTTGTGGACTAAAGTCTAATGAATATAATTCTGCACGTCCCTAAATGGCAGTCCAGTGAATAGATTCAGAGAAAATTTACACAAATATGACCCCATATCAGGGCCGTAACCATGTCCTAATAAACAGACGAGGCAAAACTTACGCGCCCTCGGTCGACCAAACCTAGGCCCCCTTAGTCTAGCAGAACAGGAAAAGACCAAACACTACTCGCGCAACCTAGAAAAGGAAGTGTAGGGTGTTTGGTAAATTCAGGCAACGTGTAGGTCTCGCCCTGATGAAAGGTGTAGAGTGTCGGTTTGAGGCTGAGTCAATTGAGCATCTCTTAACATCTGCCCAGACAACATAATCTCCAAGTTGAGGCAGATATATGACAACACCAAGGTTAATGACTGAGAGATCAATCCTCAGACGTCACTCAGTTTGTTACTGACTGTCTGGCGGTGTTGGGCAAAGTGGGAGAATAAAGAACGAATGAATGAATGACGATGTGATTTAGTCAATTCCAGATGCCTTGCTATTTTTTTATTGTCGATTGGATCTCTTCCTTAGTAAAATATACAACATCTATACTGGAAGAGTTGGTACCTTCTCTTCTATTTCCGCCTTAATTATCGGTGCTGGTCTGTTTAGCACTTCAGTGAAATGCACTTTTCATCTTCTTTGGTTAACAAGTTCCCTTCTTTGTTTTTAAACATATCAACTTTTCTGGGCCGGGCATTTCACAGCTTCTTGATCGCGGCATAAACCGTCTTCATTTGTCCTTGTCTTGCTGCATCTTCACCCTCCTGTGCGATTAGGTTGGTCCATTCTCGTTTTTTTAACTTTTCTGTCCTTTTCCCGAAATTTCTCCACTTTGCCTTTAATCGTTCTGGGTGTTTGCTTTATTAATTTTCTTCTTCAATAATCTCATTTTTTCAATCTTCCTCCAGCTGTTAGCAGTTATCCATCTTTTGCTGTTACGACATTTTGCCGTCTCATTGATGCATCCTTAAACCTTCCATCTTGTTTCGATAATTCCACAATGGGATTTTCTTCAATGACATGTTGTTCTTCATAGTGGACCTGCAACCCATGGAATTCATTCCTTAATTCGTTCCTTACTTCTAGGATTTGCAATTTACTGATCTCATACTTGCTTGTAGACTTTGCTAAGTTTCAGCTGGGTGTCGGCTATAACTAAGGCATGGTCTCTAGCTATGTCCGCACTTCTGTACGTTCGCGCGTCTTGCACTGATCTCTTAAATATTCCGTTTACTGCCACATGATCTATCTGATTTCTGTGTATTCTACCAGTGGATGTCCATGTGTGGGAACATGGTTGAAGTTATAAAAAGGTTGTTTGCTGCCCATAACTTCACAAACATAACGCCAACTATCATTGCTCTGTTTGTTTGGTTACCCGGCCCCATCCGTAGGATTGGGGAGGGGGCAGCGCAGAGCCGCCGAGGTCCAGCAACCGGGTAACTCCCCATGGTCGCTTCCAAAGGTCGAGAAGGCTCACCGTCTCACCAAAAATGGCATGGCGGGGGCTCGAAGATGAAGGGAACCCGTTGATAAAATAATCAAGGGAGTTCCCTATGGGATCTGGAAATAGAGCGAAGGAATCCCAAGTAGAGTGGTGAGCGTTCAAGTCGCCGAGGATAAAGGTGTGTGGGTCAGACGGAAGATTGAACGGGTTGAAGGAAGGAGTGATTCGTTCTCCTTGTAACACATGTTTGCCGACTATGGCATCCTCTCCTTCTGATTGTTTCCAATTGTTCGCATTCCAGTACCCCATCACTATGTCTAGGAACTTGTTCTATTATTCTCTGTAGCAGATCATGAAAAGTCATCTTTGGCCACATCTTCCGCATTGTTTGCTGGCGCGTAAACTTGCATAATTGAAGTTGGTGTATGTTTCCAATGTAGACGGACTGTAATTATGCCATCGCTCACTGGCGTCCAGTTTTCCAAGCATTTAGTTGCATTGTTTGTCAACAAAGCAGTTCTCCACTCTGATGGATGATATCTTCTTGTCCTGAGTATAAAATGGTTATACCAGTTGATGTCCACCAAACTTACGCCACATTCAATCCACCAGACCTACAGTATATCTCCGCATTCCTAATCTTCCCTTTCTTCTTTTTTG
Organism: Nematoplana nigrocapitula; assembly: GCA_032274565.1. Taxonomy (NCBI): domain Eukaryota; kingdom Metazoa; phylum Platyhelminthes; order Proseriata; family Nematoplanidae; genus Nematoplana; species Nematoplana nigrocapitula. The sequence continues at coordinate 3,406 of JAUYWV010177254.1, forward strand.
GCTTTCGGTCTTTTTCGCCGCCCCCTGGAGAAAAAATACACGGCGGCTGTCTCGCCTGTCTCTGAATGGTAGTTAACGGCCTGAACATTAGCGGTACATAAAAGCGACTAGTAGAATGCACAGAAAGGATAATTTCAAGAGGCATTACACCAAAGCTTATAATCCTCGAAGTTATTAACAACTGCCTTGAGATGTTTTTTAATTATACCGATACAGTCAGCTCAGGGTTCAGGAAGACTCTGACATTTTCATTTTTAACTTTTAATTTAATGGTATGCTTTCATAGTCACGTTATATTAATTTATTGATTTCTATGGGAGAAGAAGCCTACGACCCAATGATGGGGCTGTGGCGTGATCGATCGATCGATGAAAGTTGCTGTCGTCTGCATTTATTTAGAATTAGCAGTAGAAGCTTAAAAATTGCTTCTTGTGCTAAGCTGAGGTTTTGCATGGTTTCACACATCTTCGTCGCAGTGTGAATACAGTCTGGCAATATAAATGACCAAAACCCCAACGTAACCCTAGTCAAATAGTCAGTCCTTGTGAACAATAAACTCCAAACCGAACACCACACAGCGCATGCTCTTTTACTATGCTTTCAAAGGAGAGGATGTTTCGATAAACATAGCACTAATTTTATCAGCACAGTGGCACTGGACGCGCATTGCGCGTAATTATCGATTCGCTTTGGTCTCCATTTCCGCCTCGCTGGATGACGTGTCGTTGTCGGATTGGTGCAACGTGCTACAGGTGGCATTGGGGGCGGGAAGCAGTGATCGGTGGAGAAATGTGAGCTTCCCCTCGGCAAAATCGGCGGCGCAATGGCCGCTGCCGCGCAGGATCCATTTGGAAGTAAGCAGGCCGTCCACTCCCACCGGACCTCGGGCGTGAATTCTTCCCGTACTGATCCCCACCTCGGCACCTATTGAGAGATAATATACCCAGTGGGAAATTATCCGGTATAGATGATGCCGATTGTAGCATAGATAACAAATCAATCAAATGAAAGAAACCTTTACAAGTTCTCCAAAGAATTTTTAGAGTACCCTAATAATAAATAAATTCCAGAAATCTCAGTTGGTGTGGATCTTAAACAATAGGAAAAGAAATCCGCTTCAAAATCCACCCAGACTCTGTTCAACAGAACATTGAAAATTATGGAGCTAATGCATTCTAAGCACCAACCGTATAACCGTATCTTGACACACCAACCGTATATTGACATTTACCGTATTTGAATGACTGTTGATCGATACCATTATAGTTACACTGGTGAAATATTAGCATATTTAGACAAAATAGAGTTGCAATATTATTGCGTGTGTATTTGTGAAGACTTTATTATATGTTTGTCTTTGTCAGTATGGGAAAGCTGTATCTGATATAAGCTTTTGATTTGTTAAAATATGCCAACATTTCACCAGATGGTATCGATCCACGGTCACACGGTTAGTGTGTATCTTCGACAAACGTGAATGGTATTGTTATGATAAATTTATCGGCAAAAATGACAAGATTATATCGAATCACTGCATACATGCAAGCTCAAATTATACAGTTTGAAAGGAAACGCTAAAACTAACAAAGAAATTGCATAATTTAATGGCCATAAAAATGCTCAAAGTGTGCAAAGGTATTGTCGGAAATGAAAATATCAACATACAGAAGAGGTATTTGCTATATGCTGAAATCTGGATTTACAAAGCGATCATATCGAGCATGGGACATATACGAAAATTATCATGAACGAAAGTGAAGTGGCAACGTCTACAGATACTCTGAACGACAAAAGACCACAATTCGTCTTAAAAAAGGAAGAACAATTCACAAATTGCACTTTCAGTCTTGGAAACGATGTCATATGATCAAGAATGATTCCATATAGCTTTCTAAATGTTCATACTGCATAATTGTCAAATTTTCCGTATTCTTTATCATTTGTTAAAATAATATTGATTTTTTTAAAACAATTAGTACACTACGCCACGAGTATCCAGCAACTGCTTTTCGCCATGAGTTATTTTCTTTAGAAAAAGTCACGGGTGGCCAAAAGCAAGCTGAATACGAGTGAGCGTAAGGACTTTTCTTAACGATAAAAAATTCCCTATAGATTTTGAAGAAAAATAGGAATAACGGAAACATTACATGAGATCAATATAGTTTTACTTACACTATATAATCAAATTTTTCACTCACTGCCTGCATATTCTAAGCAGTTTCGATGAATAAATATTTTAATTGTTGCCCTTAATTACACAACTTTTATCAACTGGACTTGTGCATTGAAAGAGGTAGATAAGTATTCCTTGACTACAATTATTACTGCTACGGATTGTATAAAATACAAAAATGAAGATAAAACTCAACCAAAACTTTATGCAACATATGAAGGTAATAAATTTACTGAATAAACTTGACAAGGACAGTGCAACAAAGCAGGCGGCAGTCTTCAATCGCAAGAATATTGATAGGTTTCTATTAAATGCCCGAGATTACGAGTATGAAGTTGTAAAACTCATGGCGTTTATTGTAATTGGTGGAGCGCTGCGTATGTCTGAAATATGTAATTTACAGGAAGACGATATAAATTTACTTCCCAAATGGAACGGTGACTATGACAGTGCAAAACGAGATCTAAACAACTGATCCTGCAGGCCAAGGTCATTCTTTCATACTTACGCCTAACCCAAACCCGAAATTATGTGCTACCAGTCGGTTACAGAAAAATGTAAAATTACCCAAAACTACGACTAAGAGTCATTTCTAAAAATGGAAAAAAGGCTGACATTCCAATTAGAATTTCGAGTATGCCTGAAAATTTTGCAGAATTTCTAAAACTGCTTGACGTAAACTCCTATACCGGTCATTCATTTGGTTGAACATTCTCAGCGGAAACGGTATTGGACTCGTAGGACTGAAGCAGCGTGGAAGACGGAGAAGCACAAGCGTAGCGGAGAGCCATGTTAACAATACTGCAACATCAAAAACCAAAGTTCGTAACTTGATTAAAAATATGCCAAGTACTGCAAGTGCTGTCAGTGCAAATGCTGAAATGCAATTTTCCTAAAACTGTACCCATTTGTCAGTGTTGGTTTCCTATAATGTAGCATCTGCTTTGTGTTTTAATGACTAAATATTGCAATGGTTTGTTTTCCTGTGAATTATATAGTTTTCATTTCAGTCATTTCTAAATTGAAAAGATTTTCGCTACTGCTATCAGTGTGAAAAAATCGATTCACTGATTCAAATGTTACAATTGCGAAAAGAGTTTTCTATATACTGTGCAGTAATTAACATTTTCATAATACTTGCGTCATGTAAATATTATCAAATATGCGAGTAGTAAATGAATGCATTACACGTATTTTTCTACTGCAGATGAACAAACATACCCAGTCCAAAACGGTATCCATCGGCGAATCGGGTACTGGCGTTGTGGAACACGCAGGCACTGTCTACCATCTTCACGAAGTGTTCTGCATTCTCTTCTGCAAAAGACAGAGTACTAGAAAATTATTTCATTTATTTCCGTACAGTAATGTTAGTTTCACAAAATCCAATATGATTTATTAGCCCTTACAGTATACAATAACGTAGTGTCATGGTAACAATTTTTCAAAGATTTTTTTAATGTTTTATCCGTACAATTTAAGCCACTAAAAGATGAAAACAAACAAATGTTTTACAACCACAGTTAAAAATATCGATCTGTTTAATTGCCTTTTATTTTACTACAAGGAAACGTTGACTTATCTGATCAACTATAAGTGAAACAGTTTGTTAACAAATTCTTATGAACTCCAACAGCATACAATATAAAAAAGCGTTTGTGATACATAGCGTATAAATGCCAAACGTAATTCTTTATAGCAAACTAAGTATTGGGTGTAATCAAATATATCAAAATAGTGCATAAAGTCATCCGTATTGTTAGTCAGTGCTTCAGAAAGATAGCTGATTCCCAGTGTTCTTTATCCAGAGATGTTTGTGTTATTAGAGTGGGAGTTTCGCGAAGGATGACGGCATTCTTGAAGTTTCTGGTCATATTTCGTGAATGTGACAATCATAAGAAGATCATTTCCGAGCAACATGGGCAAGTTAAGGGTTCAACCTAATTAGCCCAACCAGTATGTTTGCTTATATCGTATAATCTTTAATTATACCTACTGTACTTAATGTATTCTTCTACCATTTTGCATCTATGATTTCTAATTGAAAACATGGGTGGTAGAAAATAAGCTCAGATTTGTATACTACTATGTCAGTAGTATACAATGAGGAATTTTGATTTTTCAGAAATGGCATGTTCGACTCGATATTCACCAGCAGACCGGTTTCGGCGTACAAGTTTGAATTCTACCCAGTACTGACGAGTGGCAAATAACCCCTAAACATGGTCTACAATCCATTTAGAAAATACTTAGATTTTCAATCAATTTTAAATAATGGTATAAGTAAACAGGTAGAATCAAATACGTGGTTTGATTGGCTAGTGACAAATTCAAAATTAGTAATCTAGAACTAATCTACATATGACTCAAGGAAGGTCGCTTGAAAATTGAATATATTGGATATTGATTATATAATATATACATTAACATTTATTAAAAGGTAAAAATGGGAATCAGAGCACCACTGTTTATCCATAGCTTAGCTACACACGAACTCACTGTTCTGTGTGACAATGGAATCGGTGTGATGACTGCCGTAGTTGTTGATATGCTGGACCGCGTCGACTACTGAGCTGACCAGCTCAACGCTGCACTGCAATTGGCCGTACTCTTTGCTCAGCGATGCGGCCACGTGTGGTGCAAACTTTATACTGCTGGCCAGACGAGGACCGGCGAAAATTTGCACCTAAAAACAAATGGCCCTTATTATAACGTATAACACCAGGTTTAGGAGTAGTTTATTACTGACAAATAAAAAAATTAGTCTTGCTTATTATTACTTATATAGCATAGAATTAGTGAAATAAGATGATTAATCTTAAAATATATATTTCCTCTAAACTAAGCATAGATTGACTGACTTTAATTATGATTAAGGACAGTGTACAAATAAATTGCACTCACTCCGTTCGCCTTGAGCATATCGTAGAGAGCATCAAATACACCATTTTTCAGGTGTTTCTCATGAATCAGCAGAGTCTCCAAAGCGTTACAAGCGGCTGGATAGTCGCATTTGGAATCTCGAACTAAAATGAAGACAGAAAGGAGTTTTTGTAAGTAGAATATACGGTAGGCTCAGTCGTTTGCACAATAATCTTAATTTTTTAAAGTCGCCCTTGAGTCACACTAGATTAGCTAACTACCGGGCATGGATTCATAAGAGGTCATACCAAGGCTTAACTAGCGCTGTCCTCGCGTCTCTATAAAAGCGTCTGTCTGTACCAATGTATGTATGTCACGCATAAGTTAAAAATCGATTATCTAAGAAATATGTAAAGCCGACAGGCAGGCAATAAAGCATACTTGTATCTCTATAAGAGGGTCTGTTTATCGGTTTGTCAGGACCAGAACGCCTCATCGGACGATATTTTCTTTTCTATTTTTTCTTCCACAGTAACTGATCAAGGATTCAAAGAATGCGTGCGCTCTTCTCGCAAACCTTTAGGTACATAGCAAATGTTCGGCCAAACTTTTCAGTGACTTAGAAAGCGTTTGATGATATACATGTTTTGGCTGAATAGGAGCAAGCGTTATAAAAGCTCGTTCTGGCTCGAATGTCTGCCTTAGACTGACTGCTTGTTCGCGCACTAAATATCGATAGACTGAAGGAAATTTGTAAACCAGATATGGATACACCACTGTGACTTCTTCACAGTGGATCAACATACCCACTCGGAGGGCCACATCGACATCCGCCTGGTCGTCCACATACACATGGCACACCCCTTCGCTGTGCCCCAACACCGGGATATCCTTCGACTGCTGCTGGATCTGGTGGATCATCGCGGAACTCCCCCTCGGGATCACTAAATCGATATATCGATCCATTTGGAGCAGATCGTGGACGTCCTCGCGTCGGCTCACCAGACCAACGACCTCTCGGGGCAGGCCCTCTTCTTCCAACGCATGTCCGACCAGGTCTAACAGGCAGCGGTTGGTGTGATAGGCCTCCGTGCCGCCCTTCAACAACAGCCCGTTGCCACTGGCAATCGCCAAAGAGGCCACCTGCATGTGTGCAGACACAAAGTTCGATCAAGGTCAGACTTGTGGTAGTGCAAAACACCGGAAAGTTCCTCAATAAATGAAGTTTATGTAATAATTCTAAATAAAAAGAAACTGTAAAACCATTAGAAAAACAAGCAACATTATATCATCAGGATACTGTACATTAATTATATTAAATTTCATTTATTCAACAAGAGTTTTTTTCATTGTTTAAACAAATCCTAGGACAGAGGGGTACCTGTGGCAGACAGTCCGGTCGTGATTCGAAGATGACCAGCAGCACTCCGATGGGAACGGTGACTTGCTCGAGGAGAAGTCCGTTGGCCAGCTGATTTCGTCTCAGTACACGACCCAGGAGGCGAGGACAGTCGTCCGCAATCTGGCGCAGACCATTCGCCAGGGTGGTCAGCTTGCCCGGGGAGAGTGCCAGGCGTGAGTACAGCGCCGCTTGCACACCTGTATACGGGCACGCAGGGGAGCACGGCCTTATAGTAAGTCAGACAGGCAGTTGGCTGTAATTGTGAAAGTAGAAGTCTCGAGTCCCGGTTCGGATCTCCCAGTTGGCGCTGGGAACCGTGAGGTAGAAGATCGCTTTAGCCGTAGTGTACTAGGAAAATGTATCCTCGGAATGTAGCAAAAAACAATTATTTGTCTCTAACGTCAATATTCGCTATCTCCTAAACTATCAATCGTCGAAATTATTGCGTAACTATCGAATTCTGGTTGTTCATCGGTTACAGATCGCACAACCGTGGCGCTTTTCATTACACGAACACGAACACGCATGAGAATATGACAGACAACATTCTGGATCCGACCAGAATTGCTGACGCAAGGCATATCATACTGTAGTTGGAACGGCGAGACAGGAAATAAGCAATGATTCAGTGGAACTGGATGCACAGTCCCAACGACATTTAACATGTCATAAACTATATAGTCGACACCAAAATTGCCAAGTTGGATAAATTAGTTACATTCACATTGACATCTGCCAACTGGCCAATCTCAAACATTTATTTTTCATTGGATACTGCTTCTATTAAAAACTGTAAAGGTCCCATTAAAAAAACAGCAGTTGAATTGCAAGCAATATTGCTTGAGTTATGTTCCAAGCTAGCAACCGCGTTTACAATATTCCGCTAGTGTACTCCGTATACTACTAAAGAGTAGTACAGTCATATAAGCGGCTATAAAATTGTGTCGGTTGTCAAAAAATCAAGTTAGATCGTAGCAGCGTAGGCGCGTCTATTTATAGAACTACTTGCTGTAACATAGCACGTCATAAAAGCTACGTGACTCTAGACCGAGCATCTGCGATAATAGAACGATAATTAATTAGCGAGTCACATATTGGTTAGAAAGAATATTTATTATATGGTTAATAATAGCAATTTGTAATGGTAAATAAAGCTCAAAATTATTTCTTTCAGTTTATAAAATCTCGCAAATATTAGGGTGTAATTTCAACTTTATCCAAGTAAACTGCAGGATTTTCCACGTTTGTTAATCAAGTGCCATTGAATTTTTTCGTCACAATTTTTTGTGTATGGCAATTTGCAAAAAAAATACTAAAAACAGAATTCCACGTTCTCAACATGTGAAATAAGTTTCCATTTGGGAAGAATTTTTTCTATTTAGGGGTGTACTGCAACTATACTATAATCGTCCTTCAGCGCTGTCTTTAGCTTTGAACTTTGTAACAATTTCAAGTGAATGAAATGACCAATAGCGTCACTCTAACTGATACTAGCAGGATTATTATTGAAAAGTAGAAAGTAATGAGCTTCAACTTAGCATCGAAACTTTACTGTTAAAAATCAGTATTTACAGTTTGAATGCGGCATCGGACAAATGTACATGCATCTAAGTTATAATTTGATGTGCCCAACATCGAGAAAATATCATATAGGTGACGTTGGGGCTCATATTTTGGATACAATATTTGGATATTTCCATAACTTTCAGTGAATAAACCCATTGTTCCCGAAAACATTAGAGAAAGTACAATTTATAAAAGATAATTTCTTCACTTGAAAACCAATCTTTCCATGTGCGTGGAACCATTTTAACTCGCTTTCGTCTGTATTATTTGAATGACAAATGAAAAATTGGACCATGAATTTAAAGAACATACAGTAAAAGTATTTGACAATGAAAACCCAGTTATGGGTAATTAAAGTGATATGTCTGATCCACACTGCTGTTATGGGGTTATGGACCGTCAGCAAGTCAAGGATCTGACACGGATTTTAAGGATCTTTTTCTAAATACATATTATCTTGTGTCACACTCAATTTGTTATATCACACTTATGACCATCGTGGGTTCTAATAACTTCTAGAAGTGTTACGGCGACCGAAGAAGTAAAATAAATGTTCCCGATATATTTATTACTAGCAGAGGGTACCTGCGTTGCTGGGCAATAGAATAGGGCACATGCCTAACCAAAACCCTAACCTTAACCCTGCTCTAGTCCGGTCCCACATTTTCGGGGTGCTCTGCAACTTTTGTTTTATGAAATTTTCTGCGGGAGGCTTCCTTCTGCCCGAAACGGCCATTTCACACCGTTTTTAGCCTCCTCGACCACAACCCCGACCACGGAGGTTGATCTCCCCCCCCCTATGTTACCCGCAGGATTGATGGGTCACCCATGCAAAGCTTCGGGTCGCTGGCACCAACGGTCCGGCCGCCCACCCGGCACACACACAGACAACTTGACAAATATATATAAGATAATAACATTTGTCACAATAGTCATACCATGCAGTTAGATCCCAATTTTTTAACATTTTCTTTTATCGACCCCTCAACTGATTTAAACTCATCGTTTCTCTTCTTCTGTGAAGCTTGTCTCAAAGCCTTCAATTGTGTAATCGCCGCCTTAGAAATTTAGCGTTTATATGCGAAATTCCGTACCCCTAGTCACCTTGTACAATCACTTACACAACCCGACAGTTTAACGTCATATATAGCTCTGGACAAGAAACGTACATCACATATATAAAGAGTCTAATAGTTATAGTCTATTTAAGCAGAGTAATGCGCAAATCCTTTAACATTGTAAGCCTTAAAATAAATGGTTTAAAATGTTTTTATTATAATAGTAACAAATTTAAGGACCCTCTCTTCCGAAAAATGACTTTTGAGTACCTTTTTGAGGACCAAATAACAAACACATTGAAGGCCTTTAAGAACCTGCAGGTGGAATACCAAGATAGAGGGAGGTGAGAATCTACAGATGTAAACGAAGATCATAACCAGAGAGATACGTTTCGTTTTTCAGATAGTGAAAAAAACAAATGGAAGAACTTGCATCGACCGGTCTCGCTGAGAGAAAGTGAGCGCCAGCAGGCCGCAAATCGGAGTGAAATACTTGAGCATATCCCGTTGCTAAAACAAAAAAGTGAGTAGGACGCTATGGTTGCCGCCCCAATGGCAGAACCCTAGCACGGCACTTGTATTTTGTTGATTCAGGACCTATCAAACAACAAAGACAACTAATAAGAATAAGCGTTTCAGTAAAAATAGCCTAATACTAATTTTGAGTTTCCAACAAGCACTGAATAACTATGCGGCCATAATATCCTTCCAATCACACTTCAGTTAAACCTGATGGGCACATTTTCTATCCTCTGAGGAATATCCACTCTGCTTACTGTTCTCCTCGATGCGTGGTTAATGGAGAAGACTCACCATCAGAAAGATATTCAGACAAATGGTTTTCACGATTCATTGAACTATGAGGAGAGTATTGCACCGCGTGAGACACTATTTCTCCCACTGACGATCAATAGAGAAAACCAGTTTCAGAGTTTTATAATATGCTTAAAGCCATCTCGATATGTTTCCTTGTAATTAATTACATGGTAGATAATTGCTTATTCCATCGACATAACGACTGGCTGGCATGTGGCTTGCTTACGACGGTTCTTATTTCCAACAATGGCACCTTGACTATTTATTCATTTTAACCACTAAACTCTTAAGTGGTTTCACAACTAGCTACGTACTCATTCTATACTGCTACAAATTGTACATACAGGAATACTAAACGACGTTTCAATATACATTGTATATATGAACGTATGATAGTCATCGAGAAGTACGGTATAGCGTAAACTGCATTCTTATTATTATTCAACAAACACTTTTTGTTACAAGACGAAAATTCGTTGTAAAAGAAAGTCTACAAATGGTAGAGACAAAAGTAAAATAGTGTAGACAGAAAAGTTGGGATAATCAAATTAGCCCATCATCTTTCCGGCTTTCCCAGTCATCAGGGATCAGACGTACGCGGATATCCTTCTCTTCCAGACAGACTCCTCCTATTCATTGCGTCCCGCTCTTCCTCTTGCCTCTTTTCTGCTTTTTAAACGATATTTTTCCCATGATGACTTGTTTACTTTTTATGATATCTTGACTAGTTATCCTTCTCTCTCCGCCCATCTCAGCCTCACAATCCCCTGCTCTGTCTTGGAAACTGGGTTTCAGATATTCGAATCATTTCAACCTGAACATTTCCTACATGGAAATAATGTAAAACGCGTCTGCCAAATTTTGTCCGAATCAGTAATGTAAATTTATACATATTGTGCACAATGTATTACAACCATAGAAATCGGATTTGTTTTTAATATCTAGAACTGACACGCCTCCATTTGCATGTGTCCTAATAGAAGCTGCCACTAGTGTGGCAAAATATATTGCGGAGATAGACGTCTTTCAATTGCGAGCGGCTTTAAAAATCAATACTCCGCATTTCGAATGCATTTTGGCTATACTAAGCCAGCTCCTGTGGTGTTCGCTAGTCAGCCATATTAAAGCAGCTGATGTCGCTTCTAGCTTAAAATAGCTATGCCGCGCAATCCGATTTCTATAGTTACAACAAATCAATCAGTAAAACAATAACAGGGAATGCGATATAATTGGTCAATGGTGATTTCACTGCGACGTAAGGTGTTCTTCAATTCCACGAAATTTCACTGAGATCACATACTATATGAATAACAGGTATAAAATGACGTCATGTTTTGGTAGTCATCAAAGGGTATAAAACGACCTATAAAATGGAAACTCTGACACCCATATGGACTAAAATTAATAACACATAGCGCATGCTCTGCCCAGTCAGTAAAAGACTGCTGGTCTAGGAGGAGATAGCGAACACACACAGAAAAAGAGACAATTAAATGTTGGAAGGTGTCCACTGTTGCACATTCCGACCATAGTCAAGTCGTTGACATATGCTGACATTTCCCAATCGGCTCGTTAAGTTGTATGCTACTAATACGGCGTAAATAGAACGTGTTGGTTTTTTCTTTTTTGTTGAGTACTGTATATTAATTTTCTAGTGTATTGCCGTATTTAGTTTTTTACTTTTAGCAGAACTTCAATAATGCTCTATTTTCGCATTATTTTCACCACCAATGCAAAAATGCGGTTGCACTTACCGCTGAATTTGGCCACTTTGAGATCCTGTGCGTTGGCGAAGAGAATGTCCTGCTGCTTGTCCAGAAGCAGATCGGCTAAGCGGTTGATGGCCCCAGCTCTCTGCTCCCAGGAGGCGGCTTGCAACACCAAACCGTTCGTCCGGGCTATACAAGACAACAAATCCGGCTCAACAATGTCGACAGTGCAGCATCGCCGGAAGAGGGAAGAGGAGGAAGGGGTTCCGGCAGCGAGTGCATTCCACATTTTGCAAACGTAGAACACCCAAGCCACCCGGTTAGTTACATATATACAGAAAGGAGCAATCTCGCGGATTTCTGTCGGATTTTGTTGGTAAACGCAGCCTGTTTACCCTATCTGTCCATTAGAGATTGATGGTTGAGGAGTTGGTTTACTTCAAAGCTTGGAATAGAACGGGAAGAGAAGAGGTAAAAGGGACAGAGGGGGAAACGTGAAGATGGAGAGAAATGGCAAGATAGTGAGAAGATGGAGGAAGGGAATGCTACAGTAGTCAGTGTTAGAGAGAGTAGGAGAGAAAAAGTATAAGATGGAGAGTGAGATTTTGATGGAATGAAGACAACATGAAGGATAGAACGAGATGAATAAGGGAAATAGGAGGAAGGAACGGGCTAGAGGGAGGGAGGGAGGGGAAAGAGATGAGAAGGACCGATATTTGTGGAGTCAGGCAGCTATGAAGTTAGGTGGAAGTTACATCAAGAATTCGATGCTTTAAACGAAAACTCACTACACAAAGGGGCGCCAGTTTGAACGATACGATAAGAGAGAACAAATGGTGAAGTCGATATTGACAAGAGACGAAGAATATTAATGTTGAAGTGAGGTTTTCCAGCAACTAAATGACTTCCTTGGACTCATTCAAACTACACACGACAGAGATTGGTGAGCTATACGGGGTTATGCGATGAGGCAGCGTGTCAATTCTTGAAACAATCGGCACCCGGCTGGGCGATGTTAGGCTGTCTTCTGGACTTCCCCCAGGCACTCTGGGCCGGTTCTCGAATTACTGTACTGATATCCTAATGCTATATTAAAAAAAGTCCGGCCTATTTTTACAATGGTCTGTACTTGGGGTATACACACTATCCGGTTATTTCATGAAAATGCATGTTTTTACTCCATATTGATGGTGCACTGCCATTGAGCATTTAAAACACTTTGGAGATTGTGATTAAGTGAGTTCATAAATGTCTGCAGAGTCTAACACTTACCTCCCTTGATAACCCTCTCTTAGGTTCACCATGGCCACATTTTGGTTAGACTTGGGTTTATGTGTGGTGTTCTGTGAAAGTTAAGCCTTTGGGTTAAATTAAACCGCCCTTCTGCGGCCCATAGTTCTGTAGAAAGTTTTAGGTATCCATTGAATGAGGGCAGGTGTCCACCTCTGTTCTTTCATGTTAATCACACAGCCTCATCTGGGTGATATTAAACGGGTTTGTATCCCTTGTGAGACACTATCTATGCCCAGGTTAGATATATCTGCCGGGACGGTCTCACAGAGAAATCCGTGTCCGTGGAGTCGTATCTGAAGCCCTAACAAACGAAAAAATGGGGTCGAAATCTGTTGAACACTAGTCGCGTTGGATCAGAAACATTCCGACCGGTTCCATCTGTGATAATAACAGTGCACCTCCAGAAACACCCCCGAAATTCCAACAAGAGAAAGTTGAAAACAAAATGCTATCGAACGAATTAATTGCTATTAGAGTAAAGAAACTAAACTACTGTGAATGTACAATGTGTACAAAGTCCAGAAGGGAATCACGCAGTTTTCACGGAGGGGATGGCGTCGAAAGTGTGCGTGAGTGGGTGAGTGAATGCGAAAAGCAGTTCAGGGAAGCATGTTAGCACGCACCAGCTGGCACCACAATGAGAGCGCAATCTATCCAGCTGACACCACGTGAGGAGAGATAGGTTAGAGTTTTCCTCGACGAATCAAGCTACCAAATTGTTTGCCATGGAAGTCGGCGACGTTTTCTAATTAGGTAGTCCAAAACTACGAAGGGGAGATATCCCCGACAAATGACCCCGATGACCCGACGTCGACCGCTTCCTCCCCGTGGCGCGTCTGGGAACGTGCCAGAGCGCACGGTAACAGAATAGGCAGACAAATCCACCAAGCGCTTGTATGGAATCCCAGACGGTAAATGAGGTATGTTGGTGTAGAAGAGGAAAAACAAAAACATGACGAAATAGAGATTGCCTGTTACATATACCAACTACGACCAACAAATAGGTTAACGAGATAAGAAGAAAGGTTAACTATGAAAGACAAAACAAAGGCTTTCCTAACCCGCTAGTCACGTCTTCTAATCAGGGTGGCCGCGTCAACTTCATTAAAAAAATCGAGTATATTCGAGTATATATTTTTTTTAAAATCGAGTATATTCTTGTATATTTCGAGTATATATTTAAAAAAAAATCGAGTATGGACAGACGTGTACAATACATGTGATAAATGTTGTAAGTTAACAAAATCGAGTATGATAGATATGTACTAGAGAGGTGTACTTACAATATACATATAAAATGGAATGTTCTAAGTTAACAAAATCGAGTATGATAGATGTGTACTAGAGAGGTGTACAATATACAAATGGAATGTTCTAA